>JAUPFV010000003.1:273209029-273477549 GCA_036936605.1 Limnanthes douglasii subsp. nivea | reverse complement strand
TGGCTCTCGCACCGATGAAGAACGTATCAAAATATTATACTTGGTGTGCTGGCAAAATCCAGTGAACCATCTAGTTTTTTAATGCAAGTTGGGCCTTTTCTTGTTAAGCTGACGGCATGTCTGCCTGGGTGTCACACATCTTCGCCACCTAACTCATCACTTGAAAATGGAATGAGAGTATATTGGGGATGGATGTTGGCCTCCTGATTGTTTATTTTATCAGTTGGCCTAAATTTGAGTTCATGGGTACAAGTACCACGACAAGCAGTGGTTGAGCTACCTTTTTCTCTTGTCGTGCGGTCGTTTGTGCATAAACTCATAGACCTATTAAGGTTTATTGTTTATCGCTTCTATTGAGAACCCAAGTTAGGTAAGAATACCCGCTGAATTTAAACATATCAATAAGTGGAGGTAAATAAACTAACAAGTATTTTCTCAGTAATAACGAGAAAACTAGGAAAACCTAGCTTGAAAATCGTTCATTTTCACTGTCCAAATTGTAGTTTGAAGAAGCGTTCTCAACGGGGGACCGGGTCCATGTCCCTTGGAAGGGGGTGCCGGAGAGGGTGAGTGCCCTGTTGTGCTCGAAACCTGTCGCACCACGAGGCACTATCAACAAGTCGATTTATTTGAGAATGCATTTTAAATCGGGCAATAAGATTTGTTCAAGGCTAAATACATGCGAGAGACTGATTGAGAATAAGTACCGCGATGGAAAGATATAAAGGAATTTTAAAATAGAGTCAAAGAATTCTTGACATTTTGTGAGGAAAATAAATGGGGGTCGATGATGCACTCTGAGCGGATATGGAACGATGATGAGTCGATCCGCCAATCGACTTGAAGCATGGACCTACACGGATTGCACTAGCGGCTTAAGCCCGAGATTTTGAAACACGCGTAGAGATGTCGTGATTGTGATTGTGGTTGACATTGCGCATCTTTAAGGTGTACTTCGACATCTGCACAGTCCAGGAGTTGGCATGTGGGTTCCTCATTCGGCCTATCTTGAACAACAGACCAAGAAGTCTGACATATGTGTGAGTCAATGAGTGAGTAAACTCGTAAGGCGAAAGGAAGCTAATTGGTGAGATCCACATGTGGATGCACCGCCGACCGACCTTGATCTTCTGAGAAAGGTTTAAGTATGAGCATGTCTGTCGTTACCTGAAAGATGGTGAAGTATGCCTGAGCGGGGCAAATCAAGAGGAATTTTTTGTGGAGGCACACAACGATACTAACGTGCAAATCGTTCGTCCAACTTAGGTATATAGGCCAAAAACTATTTGAACCGTCTAGTAGTTGGTTCCCTTTGAAGTTTCCTTAATATAGTTTGAGCTTGAATGCGAGTTTTCATAGGTAAATCCAATGATTAGAGACATCATGGACGCAACTTCCTCAACCTAATCTCAAACTTTAAATGGGTAGGATAGGATGATAGCTTTGTTGAGCCAACCCACGAAATTGAGAGCTCCAAGTGGGTCATTTTTTGTTAGCAGAGTTGGCGATACGAGTTGAACCGGAGGCCGAGTTAGGGTATCCAACTGCGCGCTAACCTAGATCTCACAAAGGGTGTTAGTCGATTAAGACAGTGGGACGATTATTATAGAAGTCAAAATTCACTAAGGAATGTGTAACAACTCACCTGCCAAATCAAATAGCCCCAAAGATGGATGATGCTTAAGCACGCGACCTATACCCGACCGTCGAGGCGAGGGCTAAGACTTGATAAGTAAGAGGATGCAGTGGTCATTGCAAATCCTAAGGCGTGAGCCCGGGTGGAGTGACTGCCAGTGTAGATCTTTGTGGTAGTTGAAAATATTCAAACAATAATATTGGAGACCGAAGAGGGGAAATATTTCATATGAATGAAATTCAACCAAGCACGGTAAAACAAATAGAGTGTACCATCACGAAACTGTCAAAAAATCACATAGAATTAGATAAATCCTTTGGAGTTAAAAAAATCATGAGTTATAACCCAATGGTTCGTCTCTAAAAGTCCTGTTTTAGACAAATTAGTTGGACTTGCAAAGGTTTGAAGATACCGTATTAGGAAAAAACCGAAATACAAGTTGTCCAGATTTATGAGAATGAATCAAAAGTATACAAAATTTTCAAACCCTACCATCACGTAGATGTTGAAAGATCTTGTAGAATAAAAATAAATCACATACTCCCGACATTCGAACCCAAAGTTACAGACTTGCAAAGATTTGAAGTTACGGTTCTAGAAAATAAATGAAGAAACAAAGCTAGACATTTTCCTAAAAATATATTGGTTGTAGATAAAAAATTCAATTCACCTACATATACTAAGAAAACATAATAGCGGGATTCGAACCCATTATGTGTGGATATAAAAAGTTACCACTTCACTAATATACCACATACATTGACAATATAACTTGTATGGATTAATATACCAACATACGATAAGATTTCTATAAATTTATTACTTTCCAAAATTGATTCAATTTTTGGATAATGTTGACCAAAATATAAAGCTATGTGGTGAAATCATAATTCAAATTAATAAATATAGCTAATTTGATGATTTTTATTTCCTAAAATTCCTAAAAAATCTAAAAATTTAAAATAAAATAATAAATATTATTTTTGGGGTCCATACTATGGTTAATCACCGTAGATAATTAACAAACGTGTAGATCTCAGAAAGCTACATGAAATCCATATAAAGAAATTTTCAATCACACAACCGATAAATTCATACAAAATACAAGAACCGTGCCATCAGTGACGTGGTTTTCCTAGCCAATGTGGCTCAGCTGTTCTTGTATGGTTGGCCAATGTTGCGCACCTGACCATTTGTTTCCTACGAATGTGTCTCCAATGGTAACCAATGTGGCGCCAACAACTGATCCCTGTGGAGCCAACGGCCCGCATTGTGGCGCTAGTGGCCAGAATTATAGTGTCGGTAGTCAGTATTTCGGTGACACTGGCATGCTACTACTAGGTCGTGTGGCACCACAAGCATGCGAAATAGGGCCAAAACACGTAAAAATGTGATATCTTTTTTTTTCACTCATCCAAAAAATCAAAATAGCTTCTATTATATACTCTTTATAGCGTGTAGGGTTTTTAAGAGTCAATTTTGTAATTTTAAACAAAAAATAAAATTTATTATTTTTTTTTGAAGTTTTTCGTTAAAATAAAAAATAAAATATTTATGGTTTGAATATTTAGTTCAAATATTGAAAACACTTGTTTTATCATTATCAACATAACTACAAAATATCATATCCAAATTCGTTTGGACTGCCTATTGTTTTAGATATGGTGATGGTTCAAAAATAAAAGCATTATCTAGTCTTTTTGCTAAAATGTTATATTAACCGACTTAGGAGGATGTTAGCCAATTGGTGAAAGTTGGAGTATTCTCAAAGGTGCTTGTTTTAGTCGGTAAACACCAAATGTTGCACGTATTAGTGTGACATTTGTAGAATGTTAAGCATAACATGTCTAAGGTATAAAGTAAAAATACCAAAATATCCCTCTTATAGTTAATGGACAATCTGTGATTAACGAATAAGGATGTGGGAGATTTACTCATGTTGCAAATTTTCAGATTGGTAGGAATTCGTTGTTGTGGATGGATATGCTGTGATTTTGGCCTTCGATAAGAAAAATACCAAAGTGCTGAAGTATAGCCGTGTATTGATGTATTTTAAAGACCACATATAATTCCTAATAATATTAGCCGACCTTACTTACCACCAAAAGGGGTAGGAAAGTCCGTGATTCAGAGAGGTCAGAGCTACTGGTTTGCACAATTTCAAAGCACTTGCGTTGAGAATCATTATGAGATTTACCCTTAGACGATGGTTATTTGCGAGGGTTGGAAGCGATACATAGCATAAATGTTTAAGATGGATTGAAGATGTTGTCGCTATAAGTCTTTAAACATCACATAAAAAGACGTGGAGACGTGATTTTCAGACTTTGTTTAGAGCCGATGGTTGGTTGTGGGGGTGGGAAGGGTACGTAGCAAAATGTTTTGGGAGGGATTGAAGATGGTGTTGCTATAAGTCTTTAAATATTAGATGAAGAGACGCAGTGATGTGATTTCAGGATTTTGTTTAGAGTCAGTCCTGATCCGATCTACATTATTTCAACATCTGAAGAAAAATTTATAAACTTACAAAGGTTTAAAGCTAGCATGTAGAAAATCCAAAAAACTAGTTGACTGGATTTTCTCGAGACGAATCGATGGATTGTATAATAATGGGGTGTATCATCACATAGATGTAAAAAATCAAGTGGAATTACAAAAATCGTGTAGAATTATAAAAATCATCACATAGATGTTACTACTTTGCTATCTAGAATTTGTATGAATTAAATATAAAATTTGGTATTTTTAAAAATTGATTCGATTTTTAGATGTTATAGACGAAAAATATAAAGCTTATGTTGGTAAAATAAAAGATAAAACTAATTTTATATTAACATGATTTTGCGGGTATTAGAAAGTATAACTGTGCTGGTACATTTTGCGGTCATTTATATTATACAAAGTGCACAAACCAAATAAAATCATGTTATGGGAAATTGGCACAAGCAGATCTATAATTGTCTAGTATTTGTAACTCTATTAATGGTTTAATATTATTCTCAAAAGAACCTCAAAATATTTTCTTTTTCTAAAATTCAGGTAATTATCCATAACCGTTATTAAAAGAAATTTCTAAAATAGACCGATCAAAAAGTTATAGTGATACCATTTTTTTGGAAGTTTTAGTTCGCTATAAATAATACCTTAAGTTGGTCATATAAACTATACTTGAAAGAAAAATTTTATAGTGTAATATTGTTTGACACATTTTAGAGAGAAATCCTTTGAGTGAGGAAGAAATACGGGTAGTGTTTAGAGAAAGTTGTGATCTTTGTGTGAGAGAATTTGTATGAGTGATATGTGAGACTACTATTCTCTTTCACACATAATATTTGGGAGTGAGAAGAGTGGGTGTATAACTCCTAAGTGTATGGAGTGAGACTCCAATTTTTGTAAATTTTTTGAGTTATAGTGATAGTTGTTTTTCTTCCGTGGATATAGGCAAATTAACCAAACCATGTCAAATTCTTTCTTTTTGTTTGATCTTATTTCCGTATTCGTGAGATTATTGTTCCCAACAATAGTACATATATTTTTTTAAACAACGTGTTAAGAAAAAAAAAATTAATATCAAAATAACATGATAATGTTTTTTTTAGTAGATGAATAAAACTAGCAAGATAGATTTTCTAAAAACTGTTGGATCATATATCCTCATGGTTTTGCTCTTTGGTTTACTCCCAAGGGTCTCACATTAGTTAAGATATTTCATTCAGTTATATAGTGTAAGTATTTTTTCAGTCTAAGCGATGTGAGATAAAAGATCAAGTTTACTCACTCTTCTTTAAACTTGATCCGCGGAATGCATTCTGCCTCACTCAACACACATCCATCCCATGGTTCTGCATAGAACCGAGGTTTCAACCATTCTCTGATAGCATGTTAGAATATATCTATCTCTCGCAACTAATGTCTAATGTGATATTTTCCGCTTTGGGCGATTACTTCCGCACGGCTTTGCTTTTTGGTTCACTCCAAAAAGACCTCACACACTAATAGAGATATATTCTTAACTTATATACTGATCTTTCTTTACATGAATAAGCGATGTGGGATATAAGACTTTGGTCTCACCTAACAATCTTCTTTCGAACAAAGTACTAATATAGCCTCCTCTTAATTGACTTACATCCGCCTACTAGAGTCCGGTCGAGAGATTCCTGACCTCTAGAGCTGGCGGATCTATTTCTCACTATCAGATGACACTGTGTCGCTCCTTGGTCAGGCTACCTACTTGATGAGCTATCAAGAACTCCATTTATAGATGACACTACACCCCCTCTTTGATCAAGCTACCTACTTGACAACCACCAGGCGTTCCATCTATACAGCAGATCATTGACCTTGAGTATGGCTCCTCGCTTACGAGAATTTCACCCACATCATTTATTTATTTTTTACAGAAAAAAGCAAAAGCTCTTTGTGCATTTAAAAGCTTCAAGGCTCGTGTGAAAATGAAACATGAAAGACCATTAAAAAACTTTGAACATATCGTGGTGGGGAATATTGCTCAACTGAATTTAATTTTTTTTGGTGATATTCATGGCATTCGAAGAGAGTTAACAACTACTTATACACCACGAAAAAGTGATGTATCAAAGAGGAAAAATAGAACCATCCTCAATATGGTGAGAATCTTGTTGGAAAAAGGTATAATTCCAAAATATTTTTGGCCTGTTGCAGTAAATTAGAGTATTTATATTTTGAACCAAAGCCCTACATATGTTGTTGAAAATATGACGTTAGAGGAGGCTTAGAGTGGAAGGAAACCAGCTGTAGATTATTTAGAATTATTGGTTGCATTGCTTATGCGCATATCCCAAATGAGAAAAAGAAGAAACTTGATGATAAAGGGGAAAATGTGTTTTTCTTGGTGTTAGTGAAACATCCAAAGCTTATAAAATTTTAATGTGTTAACTCAGAAAATTGTGACAAGCTGAGACTTTGTCTTTGATGAAGAAAACACTTGGGATTGTAATGGGAAAGAAACTACTCAAGTTCTTCTCTTGGACAACGATTCTGAAAGCAAACCAACTCCAGCAACCTTTATGCCTGAAAATTTATAAGAAGCAACTCCAATAACTGCTCAAATTGTGCCAACAATAGTCAAAACTAATGATGAAGCAACAAAAGCTAATGATGTAGCAACTCAATCTCCTCCTCGTATTCAAAAAAGTTATGCATAGATGGAAGACTATGAGGTAACTAAAATTGATGATTTAGTAAATCACTTTTCTTTATTTTCAGATTGTGATCCTACATCCTTTGAAAGTGCTGTCAAAGAAGAAAAATTGAGGAAGGTGATGAATGATGAAATAAATGCTATTGAAAAAAATGATATGTGAGAGTTGATCGATCTTCCAAAATGGCATACAACCATTGGTGTAAAGTGGGTCTTCAAAACAAAACTAAAAGAAAATGGTGAAGTTGAAAAGTACAATGCATGTTTGGTAGTTAAAGGATATAAAAAAGAGTATGAGATTATCTATACATACGTTTTTGCTCCTGATGCAAGACATGATACAATTAGATTGGTGATCGCATTGGCGGCGCATAATTCTTGGCCTATTTTTCAGTTAGATGTCAAATCGGTATTTTTGCATGGAAACTTGGAGGAATTTGTAGAACAACCTCTTGGTCATATTAAGATTGGAAATGAGCATAAATTTTATAGATTAAAGAAAGCTCTCTTAAAACAAGCTTTATGAGCTTGGTATAGTCGCATTGAGGCTTACTTTTTGAAAGAATGCTTTAAAAAATGTCCATATGAGCACACACTTTTTGTTAAGATTGAGGATAAGGGAAACTACTCGTTGTTTTCTTATATGTTGATGATCATATATTTGTTGGAAATGATATTGTAACGTTTAAAGAATTCAAAAAATTTATAATGACTGAATTTGAAATGTCTGATCTTGGTATGGTGCATTATTTCCTCAGCATAGAAGTAGTACAATCAACTAGGGATTTTTATATCTCAAAAGAAGTATGTGCAAGATGTTTTGGATATATTTTAAATGAAATATTGCAATAATGTAAGCACTCCAACTGAGTTTTTCTTGAAACTAGACAAAGATCATGAAGGAAAGAAGGTGGACAACACACTCTACAAGCAAATTGTTGGCAATTTGATGTATTTGAGTGCAAGAATACCAAATATAATGTATTATATGGGTTTGATAAGTAGATACATGGAGAATCCAACATAAATACAGTTGTTAGCTACCAAGAGAATCGTTTGTTATTTGCACGAAACTAGAAGTTTTGGGTTGTTGTACAAGAATGGTGAAAAATTAGAACTATTTAGGTTTACAGATAGTGATTATGCAAGATATCAAGATGATAGAAGAAGCACTTCAGCCTATGTTTTTGTGTTGGGAACTTGGGCTATTTCATGGTCTTCTAAGAAGCAACAAATTGTCAATTTATCAACCACATAAGCTGAATTTATTGCTGCTACACCTTGTGCTTGTCAAGCTGCTAAAATACGAAAACTACTAAAAGAATTAAAAGTGTTTGTCAAGCTTGTGCTTGTGCTTGTGCTTGTGCTTATCAAGTAGTCTACATGATATGTTTCCGAAAAAAAAATTAAAACTGCTAAAAGAAAATAGGTTGATACTGTTAAAAATTTAAAACTGCTAATTAGTAGTTTTAATTTTTCTAATTAATAATATTAATTCTTTTAATATTGCTAATTACTAGTACTAAAAAATATGATCTCATTAAATATTATTAAAAATATTATTAATCTCCAAATATGTGAAAGAAAAAAAATTGAAAAAATATTAAAAAATTAGTAAATAAATAAATCATGAAATCAGTCATGAAATCAGTTTCCACCCAAACACATAAAATATAAATTTTATTACATCGCATATATATATATATATATATATATATATATATATATATATCCACCCTTTTATATATAAAACTTCGCCTCCATAATTGTTATCCAATCCATCACGGTTTGTGTAACGTCATGCGGTCATGCGATCTTTTTTGGTTTTTCTCCAAAAAAACACGCCAATTTATTTAGAAGGAGTAAAACGTTAGATACCAAGTATTCTTTTAAATTGTGGTAGGATCGCAATCTGCCTATATAATCAATTATAGACGCCCATGCAATCGAAAGTCCACAATAAACACCGTTGGATACGAAATTTAAAAATCACTTAAATAAATAAATAAGAATACAACAGATATTCTAAAAATATTTAGTATTAAAATGACTTATTATTTTTAAACTATAAAAAAATAAGCATATAAGATGAGAAAAAATAGATTATAAACTTATTTTTTATTGGAATAGAAATAATTTTATTATATATATAATATATTATTTATTATATTTTTGAATATGACTGAATCTGGTTATGAGTTATAATTTTTAAATCTGAATCCAATTCGAATCAAAATTGTTTTATATTTGGGCCGGATAAAATCTGATCCGACCGGATGGAGACTAGACCCTAATGACTTCTTTAGTGTCTTAAACTTGTGATGGTTTAAATAACAATTTTATAGTTAATAAAATAAATATACCCGACCTTTCTTTAAAAACTAAAAATAATTAAAATTGTATTTTAAAATATAAATATAAAGCTAATATGAAAACTTAATCGTGATATTAAAGACAACAATATTTAGTGATAATTTTTAATTATGTATTTTCACAAACTTAATTTTCATGATAAACTATATATAACTAAAACAATCAGGTGACAAAAAGTAAAAGATTTTTTTTAATAAATATACTATTGACTTTAAAAAGTGGTAATAAATTAATAAATAAGTAATATTTGTTCGGAAAGTTATTGACTTTTAAAGTAATATTGATTTAAAATAAGTATTATACTATAAAGTGGTAGTATATAATTGCAACTCCCCTATATATTATATAGTTTCGATAGATTTATGATATTTTATGTATGTCGGTAAGAGTTTCCACTAATTTGTTTTTTGTTTTAAATATTGTAAATTGACATATCATATCTGGTTTATGTTTTTGGATTATGAAAGTTATCGATCGTTTTTTCTTCTAAATATTAAAGTCTCTTCTTGAAGCTTTCATACCATATGCCAGAACATGAGTTTTGATGCAAGTATTGTACTGTTTAATATTATAATTTATTATTATACGATGTGTTTGAGTATGGTAAACTATTTTGTGTAGAGATCATGGAATTATTTTATAATTTTATGAGCGATTAAAGTAATAATTTTAATAAATAAATAAGTAAATTTTTGGTTGAGTTATCGACCGCATCCATAAAATGGTTTTATGTTTCTAATTGTTATTTAGTTTACGTTGAGTTTTAATTATCAATCACTTTTTTTTATCATATCTCATTCGTCGGTCTATAATATATATTTTTTTAATTTTTTCATTTATAGATACTTATTATACAGTTCAGGTCGTTTCATCTTTCAAAAGATTATTGTTTATTTTTGAGTAACAAACTCTTTATTTATATATATTCGAATATCTATTATTTTTTTATTTCTATTTTCATTATAACAATTTTATCTATTTTGAATATATTTTAACAAAGATTTAGCTTCATTATTTTATTAAATCAGTGTTGTTTGTAAAAACTTGAATTTCTAGTATGCTGAGTTTTTTAAATTCTCCATCAAATATCATTCGCAACGCTCATTAATTTTTAAAGAATTTAAAAAATCAAATCTTTTTTTAAAATCACAACAACGTTGCTTTCGTTCGTAAGTTTATGGCCTACTCTTTTTTTAGAGACGCTTGTTGAGTTTGATGCACATGTTATATATATCCAACATCAATTGGGTAAGATGAGAGAAATATAGATGGTGCAAAAAAGAATGATTCACAATCGGATGGATGATGTAGGCATGTCGTGTCGTCTGTGTTCAATGATTCAACATCTTGTAGACCAATCAACGATGAGGAATGAGATGATTCCATTTCATCTATAATAAAGAGTCGTTGAAAATATATTAGGAGACGTAAAGTTGCTTCTCTCCCCAACTATTCGAGATTAGTGATCCCATTGGATAATATGACCGGAAGTGTCCTCTAACAAAACTGGAAAACGTCTTCGTCGCCAAGAGCGCTCTCTGAATGATAAGAGGAGTAGTACACATACTTCTCGTCATCAAAGTTAGAAAAAGAAAGCAACACAAGAGCCTGACTCTCGTATAACACTATAGGAAAACAATAATCACCTAAACCATCAACTTGCTCTCCCAATAGACCAATGAGACAACAAAATATTCATCATGCTCTACCTATGAACCAAACAAAGTCTTATATTGATCAGCCAAGTCTTTACTTTGTAGGTCCAACACTACCACTATTATTCCTAGGTTACAAAAAAATATTGACTCACTCAACATAATATTCGTCATGCCTTCATCTCCATATTGGTTCAGGCAACAAAAATACGTAACATATTTTTTTGTTAGGCAAGTGAGCTAGATTACCCCGACTTATTTCTTATTGACCAAAGGTTCAACGTCGTTGAATCCCCATTGCACCAGAGATCTTGTACTAATACCTATTATCGAACTTCAACCATTCTAATTAGGGATGACAATGCGTCGTTCGTGGGCCGGGTTCAAACTGGCCCGCTCGAGCCCGCTTTTTGGACACTTGAGCCTGAACCAGGCCTCACCCGCTCTCGGGTTTATATTTTCAAATCTGAGCCCGTCCGTTCATGTCCGTTGGTCAAACCCAGCCCGATCCGTGGACATTAATTTTAATATTTTTTAATTTATTTTAAATATATTATTGTTATTATATATAAAAACTATTAATTTTTATATATTTTTATAATTTTCGGGCTGGAACGGGTCAGACAAACTTGAAATTCGAACTCGGTCCGACCAGGTTGCGGGTTACAATTTCTTAACCCGGACCTGGCCCGTTTTATGTTCGGGCCTGACAAAACCCGGTCAGGTCGGATCAGATCGGGCGAGTCGGACAACATCCAAATTGTCATCCCTAATTCTAATATGGGAATATATAATTACACATGAGATCTAGAGCACCACATATAGTAGTTAAAAAATCAATTAGTTCTTGACGTTCAAAGGCAACACTCTGATTTGGTTTATCTAGCTTCTTTCAAGAAGCATTAAAAAATTTAACATAATATGAACTGTCTTCATGGACCAATTCAGTGGCTCCAAAGTCATCAAGATAGATGTGGACTACATAGTTCACTACAAACAACCGGAAGTGATTCTTCAGGACTACACTCAATGTTTCATTCATATAAATAATGATTTGAAAGATTTCCATAATTTGGTGCCTTGTGTGGCTTACATACAAGGAATTTTAGTACAAAATATGATGAAGATGAAAAACCTCAACTTCATGACTTGGCGGCTCAGGTGCAATAACATTTAGAGTGCATGAGATTATAAGAGAGAGAATGTCAGGAGTTCGAAAGGCCTACTCTCCTTATCATCCCCTGACAAACATAAATGAGCCTATCACAATTACACTAGTTCAGACAATAAAACCTTATCCCGAGGTTTCATCTTTCAACCTAAGAATACCAAATTTTATGCAAATATGAGACATCATAATCTTTGCCAAGAGTTAAAGGGAAACCGAGAAGAAAATTTAATAACAACTATAAAAACAACCAAAATCATGAACCATTCAACCAAAAACCCTACACAGAGCTTAATAAGAACTCCATGTTTATTTTTGAAAATTTAAGAATATGATTAAGTTTCAATGTCTTGAGAATATATGGACTTTTAGAAAGATGAGAAATAAGAATGTGGACAACATACCCAAGAGTGCCTTGCCTTAAAGAATAAAATACATAACCTGATAGATGAAAGATTTTTTTTGGAGTTTATAAAGAAGAAGATTTGAGCCAAGATAAGTTTTAGGTAAGCCTCAACATCCAACAAGGCAAGAACAACAACAAGTTGAGGCAGTTTCCGAACGATCGAGACCCTTGGATAACATGACTATCGCAGATAGACTAGATGGATACTTGGATCCAGACCCAAACCAATAAATAATCTATACAATTATCACTAAAACTTATAAGATGAGGCATATATATTATTTAAAAATATAATATCAGGAACAAACACCTACCAATATATATATATAAATCTTTATCCAGTACTTAGCTTCACGGATGAAAACCTTAGAGGAGTTATGACACCATATTAAAATACGGTAATAATTACAGCTGAGATAGAATTTGGTTTAAGTTAGAAGAATAATTATGGACACTAGAAGTTTGGCCAATATAGTATTTAAAATTAGGTATGGCAACATTCATAGTGTGCTAGTCCTTACACCGTCCAATAGGGTATTGGCTAGGTTCAACAAAACATACATACCAATCTTGGAAGAATTGAATTTGGATGTGGTTTGATGCTAACATGAACTCAAAATGCAGGTTTAGTGTATGTTCATGGTAGTAAGTGCACGTTACTCTTATAATACAATTCACGAAAAGCTTTAGTTGAACTAATATAATGCCACAATTTTAACAGTTCTCAGTGACTTATTACATAATAAATGACAACGTAAGTGAGATCAAAAGCAACCATTAAACACCAAGAGTTATGCAGCCTCTCTAGTTCTTAGGAAACATCAACCAATTAGGCACCGATAATCCTTGATGATATAGATAACCCAGAGAGGCCCCTTATTCAGTAAAGCTAGAGGAAGAAGTAGAGTGCATACAAATATAAGAAAACAAAATCCATCTTCTTTACTAAGACATACCAACTAATCATAGGTCCAACTCACTAAATTTATTGTAAAAGAACTAAGACATGTTTGAATGAACCTCCCATTATAAAACCGAAGCAATAGTGGTCGAGGTAGACACCTTGAGTGAAGTAAGGCATATTCATGATGCAATCTATCTAGTATGGAGAACTAAGCCACTGATGGTAAAGAATAAGAATAAAAATTAAATATGTGAGTCAATTTCATAGATTTAAAAAATACTTATCCAAACGTCCATTTTCCCTTCCGAAGAATTGACCAACTTTTATATGCAACATCATGGAAGAAGATGTTATCCTTTATGGATTCATATTCGGGGTATAATCAAATCTTGATGTATGAAGGAGATAAATAACCTACCAGATTCATCAAAGAAGAGGACTATATTGTTACATGATCGTGATTTTTGGGCTAAACAATGCTGGGAGCACATATCAGAGGTTGGTAAACAAAAATTTCTCAAACCAGCTGGACAAAGTATTATAGACTTATATTGATGTAATATTGGTCACAATCAACCAAAATAAAGATTACATGTCAGACCTTAATGGGATCTTCACCAACCTCAAAAGGGTCAATTTAAATTTTAAATCTAAAGAAGTGCACTTTTTGCACGAGATCAAGAAACTTTATGAGGTACATGATAAAAAACATATAAAAGAGGACCATGCGTAACATTCAAACTTAGATTCCATAAAGTCATCCCAAAGTATTAAAAAAATTCATATATTTATAGAAAGATTAACTATTTGAACAGATTCATCTTATGCTCTTCTAATAAATAGTATTTATTATGAATACTAAAATAAGTTGGAAGATTTAATTGGAACTCTATTTTTGATTAAGCCCTCAACATTATCAAGAAGTTGATGGTCTCAACATAAGTGCTAACAAAATCAAAGTCTGGTGAGTATCTATTTTTTTACTTGGTCGTATCACATTATGTTTTTAGTTCAGTTTTAGTTAGGGAAAGATGAAATGCATCTATGGACATTTGATATGCTAATAACTACTCAGTAAAAATTAAGACACACTAGTGAAAGTTAGAAAACCATTTTCTAGATTTAGTGGTAACGACTATGAATATACGGCTTACTTTCAAGCTCATACTATAATACTCAGAACCTATTTCCTATAAGAAATATGTTACAAAAGGCTAATAAATCCGAAGAGCTACTGGAGAAGTCTGCCTTACTAGCTCAAAGAAATGAACTTTTATAAGATATTGAAAGGTTGAATGTTAAGAAAAATGCATTTTTGAATTAAAAAAAGCATAAATTGGAGGTCGACGAGAGCAGATAACTGAAAAATATGATTTGGAAGATGTTCATCAGACTGATGATATGCGTGAAATGCACCGAAGGAAAAGGTGTTATTCTCCAAGAAGAAAATCGAAACCTAGATGTCGGTATAATTCTAATGAATCCACTGATTATTCCTTGTACGATTCAGATGAATAATCTTTCCTGGAAAGGGATAATTGATGTTAAAATAGTTATAAGAAAATAGATTTGAGGTGGCGTAGAGATGACCATCGGAAATCTCGTCGGACTAGAGGTTTGATGAGATAAATGAAAGACCAAGAGAAAAAAGGACTTGGCTACTATGAGCAATATAGGGTTCTAAACGTTGCTAAAACGGCAGCCCATGTGCAGATCCTTTCGGGAAGTCATAGTTTTGAATACCGTGTAAGAAACCAGTTCACATATTCATCAGAGGAAGGTCTGTATACAGCAGTGAATGAGGGCCCCTAGGGTAGTATGTATAATATTGGTAATAATTCGAGGTCTTCTCTTTTTTTGTCTAAAATTATTTCAGGACATTCAGCATGGAAGCTCCAAGACAGATCCTTATACAATTCAGCATGGTCTAACTACTTCGTTGACACCAAGGTAAGACACATGGCAACGATATTTTTGGATCACGCTCATATATGCTTCACACTATCTATTGGTTTAAACAAAATTATGCTCTCCTTAAAATTTCAAAATATGCGGGTTATGCATCATGATTTCTTTAATACGTTTGCTCTTAATTTGAGTGATGATCTGTAAGGATCTCTTATAACAATCTTTTGGAAAAAACTCAAAAGATTAAAATACAAATTAAAGTGTTGGAATTGGGAATGTTTTGGAAATATATTTGATGACATATTACAATATGAAGATCAAGTGATATTTCTAGAAATTGTTTTTTAATAATCATAGTGTATAAATGATAAGGTGAAACTATCCAAAGCCCAAGCAAAAAATAAAATAATAATTGGCTTTAAAAATGAGGCATAAATATTTCTTTCTTCCACCAATATCTAAAAAAAGATAGGGAAAATAGAATATAAAGGATTTAAGAAGGCAACACCTGAATTGAAGACCAATCTCTTCTTGGTCAATCATATGTAAGCTGTTTCAAGTCTATACTTCCTACTGATATCAATCAAATGGATGATTTAGACCCGTTAAACAATATCACTAAAATCACTATTAAGGAATATAACATCTTCCTAATGAGTCTACCTACTGAAATAGAAATCCATAATATAGTTAAATACTTAAGTCCAAAGTGTTGATGGCATAGATGGTTTCGGTTGAGACGTTTTTTAATCTTGTTGTCCATCTTATCTCAACCTTTTTTTTGGAGAATTTATTCCTAAAGAAGCTCAACTGATATTAGTCTTATACATAAGTTGAATGATCCTAAGACTTGGAAAGACTATAAACCTATTAGTTTATGTACCTTATTGAATAGAATTGTCTCCATGATTCTAAATAAGCGAATTTTACAACTCTTTCCTAAAGCCATCTCTGAAGATCAAAAGAATTTTTCAAGGATATAAACATCAATGACAACATCCATATTTCTCAAGAGATCACACAAGACATTAACAAGAAAACTACATGTGGTAATATCCTTATTAAAGTTTACATGTCAAAGCCTTTGACAGGTTGTCTATCATCTTTATCCAAAAAATAGCGGGTCTATTTGGTTTTGAATCAAAGTTCCTTAACATAATTGCTAAGTATATTAAATTTGTTTGGTTCTCCATTATAATAAATAGAGAACTTAATGGTTTATTTAAGTCTTACACTGGTATAATATAATGAGGTCTTTTATCCCCTAACCTTTTTTTATCATTACTGAAGAATACTTAATAAGAGGAACAAAAAAAGCTATATGAATCTAGGAATGAATTGAGATACATTACGAGAAGTAATATAGTAATACCATTCTTAGCCTTCGTGGATTATTTCATGATCTTCTCAAATGGATCATCCTCCAACACTAACAAATTAGGTTCATCTTCCAATACTATCAGGATGTTTCTAGTCAAAGTATTAACAAAGACAAAACCAAAATTATAGCCCCTTCTAGAATGTCCCACCTAAGATCTACAAAAATTGTATTAATCTCTGATTTTATGATTCGATCATTCTATTTAACCTACCTAGGAGTACCAATCCACGCTAGACTTAAATCTTTTCATTATGATGACTTAATAACTAAACTTAGAAATAAAATATTAGCATGGGATAACAGTACATTATCATTTGTAGATAGCTTAATTCTAGTGAAATCTGTCATAATGCTTATTTCAAGTTACACTATCCAAAGTTGTATATTACCTAAAACTATGATTGATAGAATGTGAAAACTATGTAATATGTATCTCTAGGGCTCAAGTGAATCTAATCAAAAAATAACCTCATCTAATTGGGTCAATATGTTCAAATCATATGATGAAGGTACTTAATATAAGGAATGTTGATGATTTACAATTCAGATTCTTATATAAACTATGGTATAAGTTTAGAGAAGAGAAAACCATATGGTTTGAATACATGTATTTTATATACTGTAAACCATATTACCCTTTTTAAGTCAATCTTTCTACTAATCATTCTTAAACATCAATATACTTTTAAATATAAGGTATTTTTCTTAAAGATTCATATTTTGGAAGCTTGGATTATAGGATATAGACTTTTGGTTAGATAAATGTTGTGAGCAAAATCCTTTTATTATGTTTTTCATACATAAAAAATAATTGTTGGTACATTATGGAAAATGTAAAGGATTTTTGGAATGATGATAGATGGATGCTAGATAAACTAAAATCATCTATGCTTATTTCCAACATTAATTTTTTTAAACTGTACATTAAAGAGTCCGGGGAAGATAAAAATATTTGGTCATTAACACTAAATGGATCTTTGAGCATAAAAAAAACTCGGAACTACCTTAAGACTAAATGAACCAAATCTATATTGTCCAAGAAAAATCTAGGACAATATGACACCCAAAAAATGTTATTTTCATCTTTGGAGACTTCTAAATAATTAGATCCCGGTTGATTCTATCCTTAAAAAAATACACTTTACCTTAGCCTCAAAATGTCTATTCTATAACAATGAGGAATCAACCTCACACCTACTTGCGCAATGTGACTTATCTGAGAATTATGGAAATAATTCGCGAGCTTATTTGGTATCTTGTTAAATAGATTCATGACCCATAAACACCTAATTCGATGTTGGTTTTGGTCAAATGACAAAGAAGTTCATATATATTAAGGATCAGTTACACACTTATTCCTATATTATAAACTATGTTAAGCATATCATCACATGACTAAACTGTGCTAACTTACTCAAAAGATGCCATTCGTCTAAATCCTTAAATGTTTCCCCTGAATTAGGATGCTTCGAGAATCTCAATAAGAAAATATTTAGCACTATAATGGATTGATAACTACCTATTAAACTAGAAGTAAACTAAGTAATGATGGCTACTCCAATGGAGAAGCATTTGGGGATGCCTTAATTAGGAATAATAAAAGATAAATTATTTCTGCATTTGGGAGAATCTACGGGAACAAACTCTTATTATAGCTAAAAGCAAGACCCTATTAGATGGTCTTACACTTTGTTGAGAAAAGACAATTAGCAATGTAGACATGGATACTGATTCATTAATGCAATTTGAGATGTTAGCTAAAATAAAACCTTATGGTTTCTATCATCTCTTATAACCTGATGTAAGAAACTCATATCATCATATATGACTCTTAATCAAATACCTTGAGAGCGGAATCATATAGTCGACTCGCTTGCAAAGTGGACTTCTAAATGCAAAATGAATCTAGACTGTAACCATGTTCAAGTTCCTAATCAACTAAGATTCATAACCTTTTTAGAAAGCAATGGAACAGGTTACGTAAGAGTTGAACGTTGAAATAATTATCTGTTAGGTACATCACTATTATCATCCCGATTTTTAGATTTAAATCACCTAAGTATTAGCCCTTATCTCCAATACAATCTGATAAATCTACTATAAATCTTGAGATTATTCTAACTAACAAATAAAAGTAGTTTAGCCCTGACTTTTTGTTTTAGTAATCTCTAAGTATACAAGAACAAAAAATAGAAGAAATTAAGAAGATGAGATACCTAGAAGAGATGAAACAACAAGATGAAATTCATATAATGGAAGATGATAATCACAGACAATCACAACTTCATTCAACATGAATCTCTCTAATAAACAGGATTTTATAGCTTCGTTCTAAATTAGAATCGGAGTAAAGCAGTAGAAAAGATTCTCCAAGAAATGTTACCTTCATAGAAGCTAAAATCAATAGGAAATTTCAAACAAGGAATTGTAGTTCTCTGATACTGAGAGAAGTAACTAAATTAACCTGATGTTGTTGTTCTTTAGTGTTTTTTAAAGCTTTAAAAATATGGTATCATGATTTAAATTTGCAATACACACCAAAATATCTTCATAACTTATCTCTCTCTGGCCTTTCGTTGGGGAAATTCAGCTAAAATATCCTCTTTTTGAAAGGTAGGGGTGGCAAACATGACAACCCATTAATCCCACAACCATTTTAATAGTTTTTAGTGTGGCATAACGTGACGTATCGCGTGTGACTCATTTAACAGTTTATGGCATGGCGTGGTGTGACGTATCAGATGTCATGCATGACACTGCCTTTTCATGCTAACAAGATATGGTGACACTGCATGTGCGTGCTAATAGGATGCGTGAAACTACGTGTGCGTGACAGATGCGTGCGTAGGTACATCAGTGTCGGTTCTAACAACGACCACAACCGGATAGGCCCACACGTGATACCCTGGATGACCCATTTAAGTCAATGTTTATCAAATATTTGGTATACCATTATTACAAATTAACTTATATGCGTTAATTAAATTGAATTTTAATAATTAAGATATGTATGTTATAAAGAAAATATTTTTGATATTTATTTTATATTGTTTTTTATTATATTTAGATATTAAAAATAGTTTATTTAATATTCTAAAAAAGTTATTTATAATATCTAGCTAGACACTTAATTTTATTTAGATCTTTAAACACTATATTTTTAAAATATTTTGTATATGATTCTTAAAAATAATTCGTATGCGTTAATTAAATTGAATTTCAATAATTAATAATATTATTTTAATATTTCTTGTAATACTATCAAGATATTATAAATAGTTTATGGGCAAGACTATATCTAGACCCCATTTGGCTATAATGAAACCTTAAATCAAACTTTTTATTTTACTTTATGTAAAATGACCATTTTACCCATCATATAAAACCAAGTTTTTGACCAAAAATCTAAACAATTTTCTTCGTCTTCTCCAACCAAACTTCTCTCTAAAACTAATCTAATACCCAAAGAATGAATTACATTAGAATCTGACTATTTTCTTCCTCTTCTTTAACAGAACTTCTCTTTATTTTTTTTATTATATTTTAATATCGCCACTTGGAACTTTCCGACTTTTCATTAGCGTACAAAGAATGAATCACACTAGTCGAAGAGCCAATAATTTGTATAATTTTCTATTAAGAAATAAACTAATAACTGTGAAAATATTTCTCAGCCTGATGGTAATGGCAATCTTGTTCGGAACCCGATCATCTTGATGGCAAGATAAGACGCGAGCTGCAATTTTTTTTGAAAAAAATCAAAGAAATCAATATTTGAAATCAAGATCTTTGATTAATAGCGAAATCATAAACATCAATCAGATAACAAAACCACAAGAAAGAAAACAACACATCGATTTCTAAGTTTGAATTAAATTTACAACCAGAAACCCTAAATCCCCAAATTCCTATAACCTAAGAACTTATAAACTTTTTAACAGCCTTTATTCCTTCAGATACAACATTTTTAGCTAATTCACCAGACAACACCAATCTCACCGCAGTCTGGATTTCCCTTGAAGTGATAGTTGGTTTCTTGTTGTACCTCGCAAGCTTCGCAGACTCACCAACCAATTTCTAGAAGATATCGTTGATGAAACTGTTCATGATTCCCATAGCTTTGCTGGAAATAGCGATATCGGGATGAACCTGCTTCAAGATCTTGAAGATGTAGATCTTGTAGGTCTCGACGCTTTTCTTGGATCGTTTCTTGTTTTTATCAGCTTCGGCGCCAGCTTCTTTTGGTAACTTCTTTCTGGCCTTTGGTTTCTTCTCAACTGCTACGACGACCAAGGGATATTTCTCGGCGACCTTCTTCTCAGTTGGCTTCTTTTCTTCTTGGGGTGCTATTGTTGATTTCGATTAGGAAATGAGTTCTCTAGAGAGAGAGATTAATTGGAGAAGAGAAATAATTTTCTAATTTTGATTGGTGAGCTGCAACTTGAATTTGATAAAAAAAAATAAGGGGAAAAGAGAAAAGATATAAGAGAAAAGAGAAAAGAGAGATAGTCGAATGAAAATTTTTTATATATTAAGGGTAGTTTAGTAAAATTTGGGGTCTCATTATAGGTGAAGAAGGTCTCGTTATAACGGGTCTCATTATAACCAAAACGGGTCTCGGTTTAGCGTTGCCCATAGTTTATTTCATATTCCAAAAAATTATTTATAATATTTAACTATTAGATATCTAATTTTATTTAGATATTTAATCACAATATTTTAATTTATTTTCTATACGTTTATAAAAATAATAATTTACATGCGTTAATTAATTCGAAGTTCAATAATTAAGATATGTATATCGTAAATGAAATACTTTTAATATTTATTTTCATATTTTTTAATTATATTTAGATATTATAAATAGTTTATTTAATATTAATTTTTTTATTTATAATATCTAATTATTATATATGCAATTTTATTAAGATATTTAAACAATATATATTTTTTAACTATTTTCTATAAGTTTGTACAAAATAATTTGTATGCATTAATTTATTTAAATTTCAATAATTTTAAAAATATTTTTTTTATTTATTTAATTTTTTTTGTAATTATATTTATCTTTCAATCGATAAATTTTATTTATATATATGTCTTTAAAAAATTATATTTATATACTAATATTTAATTTTAATTTTAATTTTAATATTAAAACATATATAAATAATTAACCGTTTGAATATTATATAAATAACTTATATTGAATATTAAATATTAGCCGCTTCACTAATATTTAATAATTATATATTTCAAAATATTATAATATAAAATAATTAGTATAATATATAATATCTCTAATGTTTTTGTGAATTTAATATATAAGCTTATAAGAAATTTGCATATCTCTATTCTAATTAATGGTGACGTCGTTGGCTACTTCAATCCTAAAAGAGGCATGAAGCAAGGTGTTCTTTTGTCTCCAAGCCTTATTATCATATGAGAAGAAGTGCTAACAAGAGGTTTGTATAACTTATTCAGTTCAAATATAAAAACGCAGTGTGCATCCAGAACTGAATATCTCGTCCCTTGTTTAGCGTTTGCTGATGACATCCTGATATTTACTAATAGCTTGCAATATATGGGGGCAGACTATCTCCCATCTTTTTTGTTCTTATGTTCTTACCCATCTATTGGATGCAAAATACTTGTATCCCTAACTGCATCATCAAATGACTGGAATTAACTTTTAATCAATTCTTATGGAGATCCCGCTCTACTAAAAAAGTATCGATCGGTGTAAATGGTCCCTTATTTGCAAACCTTTCGAAGAAGGTGGACTGAATATTAGGATTCTTTCTGATATACAAAACACTTTCTCTCAAAAGCTCTGCTACATTTTCAAGAAAAATAAAAGCTTTTGGGCACAAATAATGCATAACATCTATAATTGAAACATGCATCATCTTAAAGCTTACTACAATAACACCGGTTCACTTACATGGAGAAGAATTTCAGGAATTAAAGAACCTGCTGAAATCAACATCAGATGGCTACTAGGCAAGGGAGAGATGGACTTCTGGCTTGATATTTGGCATGATCAACCTCCCCTTATCACTCTTAATGATAGTGAGGATAACAACTGGTTCCAAACTGCTAAAGTAAACACTTAGTGACAGAATAACAAGTGGGACATCAACATAATGCAAGGCCTTCTTTATACCAACAAAATCAATTTTATTAAATAAACTAACATTAACATCAGCAAGGATGACACCATAATTTGGAAGATTTCCCTGACTTTAATTTCAACATAAAACATACATGGAACGAGTGGCAATGGCGGTTTGTGGCGGTCCTTAGCAAAACGAGGCGAGATCACCTCAGAGTGAGATGTGACAAGGCCATTAGTATGGCGCTCGCTGTGACGTTCACCGTGACGGCCGTGAAGAAATGCTAAACCCGATATATTTTATTAACTAAAAAAATAAAAATCTAAAACTAAGTTTTCAAGCAAAACTCTAATGGTCTTTAATTTTGTCCATAAAAATAATAAAGTAAATATTTGGCATTGGGCCTTGTCCATAAGATTAAATGGCCACACAATTATCAAATATTAGGCCACCCATTCTCAATTCAAATATATTGAATTTTATCAATAGAATTTATTTTAATTAAAAAATAAAAATTTCCTTATTTATCCCGATTAACAATTTCCGGAAAATGTACACTCTCTGGTAATTCAAGTTGATATAGAAAAACAAATACTTTATAGTCTCCTAAATATTTGACTTAAAGAAAAACCTGCATCATTATGTTTTTCTTCTTTCATTCCATTTTCTTTCATTCCATCTTTCCGTTACTATCTCCTCGTTATAATTTTCGTAGTCTTCGTTCACTATTAACACAAAGTTTATAAAGTCATTTAAAAGCACTTCAAGATATTGTATATATCTAAGGCCCCAACCAAAATAAAATAACACATCCACAAGAAACACCAAAAAAAAAGTTTACATCCAAAGAGACTTTTATATAAGAATTACTCTTTTCACGGTGCACTGGTTTATGGACCTTTCTCTCCAAACCAATTACACCATTACAATCAACAAATTCATTTTTGCCGGACTTATAAACATGTAAAAAATATACAAATTCTTTGCGAACATAAATTACAGGAAAAAAGAAATCAAGCTCTTCAACCGAGATTCATCGAGGCATACTAAGACGTAGATCGAGTCCGATGTCCATTCCATTATACGCAATCGGGGCATACATCCACATATCATCCGAGCTCAAGAGCTACGAAGATTAAATAAATAAACTTATTTTCCATACGTAGAAATATAATTAACTCTTAAAGAATAGAATATTGTCAATGTTTTTTTACCTTAATTTGTATCTGCAAGAACTTGACATATTCAACAGCTTCCTCCAGCATTGTGCTAATGTCAACCTGTTACATTTATATCTCTATTAGATCAAAACATAAACTGATATGAATGACTGAAAGATATAAAACATATAGTTTAGATGATATAAGTCTAAAACTTTTTAAAACTTCTTAATATCCAACCCCATAATGTTGTATAAATAAATATATTATTACCTTGGTTCCATTAGGAACAAGGTTCTGCAAAATCCTTAGCCTTTCATTGATTCTTTCTCTTCTTTTCTGTATACGGAAAAAAGACAAGTCAGAACAATTTATAACAAGTACTTGATCGGGTTTCGCGATTTAGAGATGAAAGTAAATATTTACCCTTGCATAGAGGCTTTGAGGATCGGTGGCTGCACCACGGCTAGCTCTTAATTTACCACTAGAGTTGAGAGCTTTAGGATCTTTAGCGTCCACAGCCGTGACATCTCCGTCGTTATCTTGAGAGCCGTTAGAGTCATCTTCCGAGCAACTCCCGCTCGAGTTTTGCCCTAATCTTAAGCCTTTATCTTCTTCGTTAATCTTGTCATTATTCTCTTTGTTTTTGGTGCTGCTGTTCTTCCTCTGCCTTGTGTTCCTTTTGTTCTTCTGAACCTATAACATTGGTGACTTGTTAGTTCGGTCCATATAACATCGTTCAGATATTTTGAGATTTTAGGTTACTTGCAAATTGTTCATTTACTATCATATAATATTGTTTATACACAACTGCTATTATTCCAAAAAAAAAAGGTTAAAAGATAGGCAGTATTTGATAAAAATATGATTTTTCCAGCCCGTCAATCGAACCAGTAAAATATTGGATTGTCATGATTAGTAAAAAATGGACGAATGATCTAAACCTATAGACAGTAAGGAAGGTTTTTTATTAAAAAAATGGTGAACAATTATTATTTTATTATTATTTTTAAACATTTTTTTAGAATTTCTGAATGATCAGAGCCTATTTATCATCATTAGAATATTTTTAAAAATCATCAATACTAAAAAAATATTAAAAAAATATATAGGATCATACTATCAAAATATTGTTAGCAATTAAAATTTTCTCAATAACTTATATATTAATAGAAGTGGTAAAGATATGAATCAATGTATGATAATACTAGTTGTTGCCAAACATTATTAAGGAGAAAATCATTGCGAAGAAGATCATTTTTTTTGTATTAGAAAGAGAGTACATGCAATAACGTGCTATTTTCATGCCTTGAATACGTTTTTTTTCAATTAATCTCATATTTTCAAAAAAAAAGAAATGATATGTAAATGTTATGTAAAAAATAAAGAAAACTTACTTCTCCGGTTGCGCGAGTTCTCTTTTTAGAGCTTTCAGGCGAAATATTATTTTTAGTTTCAACGATATGGTCTTCGACGACGACCGGGATCTTGGGCAGATCGATAAGTTTTGTCAACAAATTACTGTTATCGAGATCAGCAACATTTTCATCCATGTTACAATCACTCATTTCTCCATCAATCAAATAAGAACTCGTATTCGTCCCATCACCCAAACACAAATCCATGGACAATGATCCACCGTTCATCATATGATGATCGGAATTGTAATACATCGCGCTACTACTGCTATAGCTACTACTATCTTGCGAGAAGCCGAATGAAGAGTTATTAACGTTTTGAAGACAATAATAATCGTTGTTGGTGTTATTATTGTAGTTGTTGTTGTACATTGTATGTGGTGCAGACCAGAACACGGATTGTATTGAGCCTGAAATATGTTCTTCTCCGGTCGGAGGAGAACATGGTCCAAGTAGTTGAGCCAGGAGGTAATCAGATTCTTGTGCTGGCGAGTACATTTCAGTAAACGAGCTGTATTCTCCTTCTGGTATTGTAGCCATTGTAGTCATTGATGCCATTTGTTAGAGGGAAAGAGGAAGTTTTTAAGTTTTGGTTGAATAGTGATTAGTGGTAATTTGAAATTAAGAAGTAAAAGTTATGAGTTGATGGATTGGATTTGAGAAGGTATGAGAGTATTTATACTAAACATGATGGGAAGAGAATGAGCTATGTCCGCATCAGCATTGACTTAGAGTTTGTTTCTTTAAGCCATATCTAGTTAACTCGTTATCAGCGATTGTTACATAAAACTTTAATGGGTTAATTACACACAAACATTTTATATTATGGTTTGTTTTTTTCTATTAAGAACTTGGTAGAAAGAAAACAGTTAAATTTAAAACCCTTGAAATGCATAATGATTTTATTTATGGGGGTATTTCACTCAAGTTGTTTACTTTCTAATTTCTACTCCAGTATTTTCGGTTTAGTTGTTGGGTTTTTTAATGCATTGATTATAGTTTATTAATAGAGAAACAGTTAAACCAAAATTAATCGGACCGATTCAAACTATTCAAATCAAATTCGGAATACAGTGTCGGAATATATTGGACTAAATCGACTGGTTATGGTTTACAATTCATGAAAAATCAAAACTTTACCAAACCTAAGGAGATTTTAAAAGAAAAATTTATACAATAAAAATTAAATATACTATAGGATTAAATACCACTTAAAGATACAAAATCAAATACTGTTACCATATTTTATTTTAAAAAAGATAATTGTCCTTAAATATTTATCATCTAAAACCCGCTAATATCCAAATATTGTTACCATTTAAATACCGCTTAATATTTATCATCCAAATATTTATTTTCTAAAACCATACTTAAATATTTATCATTCAAATATTTACCACTTAAAGCTTTTAAAACACATATTTTACCATTTTTTCCTAGTTCTTTTTCTATTTACGTGAATGAATAGTATCTAAGACTAAGAGTATACGTGATTTTTTAATTTTGTACTCGGTTTCTTGTCTTTTTTTTTTTTTTTTCGTATGATTTTGATAGTGTTTTTATTTGATTCCAAAGTTTGATTTGGGATATCTGTTTAGATAAGTTTGATTTGTGTGTGTGGTAACTCGAATTTTGATTTCAAAATATTATGGTACTCGAGATCTATTTTCTTTCTGATTTTTTGTATTCATCTCGTATTAAGTTGCAAATGAAGTTTATTTGTTGTATTCCAATTAGGTTCTTGTAGATTTTTAGTTTGTTTTCGTATTAGTGAAATTGATGTTCTAGTAAAACGGTTATGGGTTTAAAACGAAGGAGATGTGAAACGTGTTTGTTCTGTACGCAGTGACAATTGTGAAACTTATTGATTCTTCTCGAATGATAGATGCAAAACATGTTTTTGATAGATGCGAAACGTTAGTATTCTCTTGTATTGATAAATGTGAAACGTTAGTATTCTTTTGTACTGATAGGTAACTCGAGATCTGTAAAATATAATTTTTTGTAAAAAAAACACATATCATGAGTGTTACTATTTTGTTCGTCTTAAAAAAACAAAAGCAATGATATTTTTTTTTCGAGTTACGGTTTATAAGAAACGAAATTTTAATATTTTAATTTTTAAAAGTGTAAATGAAGAAGATGCGAAACATTTTAATTTTTGCTAGATGAGAAACCTTCTTTGTTTTTCAAGATGAGAAATCCTGTTTGTTTTGCTAGATGTGAAACCTTGTTTGTTTTGCTATATGAGAAACCTTCTTTGTTTTACTATATGATAAACCTTCTTTGTCTTGCTAGATGTGAAACCTATTTTGTTAATGCGATTTTTTTTTGTTTTACTAGATGCGAAACCTGTTTAAATTTTCTATTGCTAGATGCGAATTCATGCCACTATAATAAATGCTAGATGCGAAACCAGCCTGCTAGATGCGAAACCAGCCTACTAGATGTGAAACCATATGCTAATGTGTAATTTTTAAAAAAAATTCAAAACATATCATGAGTGGTACTAGTTTTGTTCGTCTTAAAAAAACAAAACCAATAGTATTTTTGGATTTGTTTTTTGAGTTACAGTTTAAAATATATGAACTTTTGAAATTTTAAATTAAGAGAATGAAAGAAAGAGAAGTTGTTTGATGCACTTTATATAAGAGGATATTTTAGATATAACATCTCTTAAAAGTATTGGTTTTTTTTTCTTTAATAGATGTGTTGGATACGTGTTAAATGATAAGTTTTCATACATTAAAATAAATAAAAAATTAGATTAAATTACAATATATATATATATATATATATATATATTAATTAACCAACAAAATAAATTAATACAAGTCTTATCAATTATCAAAATATAAAAAGTGTTTAAATGAATATAATCCTTCAACTATTGTGTTTTCTTCCATTTCGTACTCGACTAAAAAATTACCGGTTTCTTAGACTATTCAAAATTTATAAATTCTGTGCGTATAGTCTTTTCTTTCGTTCAGCCACGTGTCCCTGTAGTTAAATGGTACGAGTTTTACAAATAGTCTCTCGACTTTTAATTCTATTTTTACCCTTTAAATTTAATATTTAATATTTTTTTGTTTTTCTAAAAATATGGTATCGCAAAAAATAAAAAATATATTAAATAAATAAATAAAAGTCGAGGGTAAAATATTTAAAAAATAAAATAAAATTACTTTTTTGCAAAACTCTATTTTTATTTTCAGAAAGAATAAAAAATTTAAAATTTAAAATAAAAAATATTAAAAATATATTAAGTTTAGTGTAAAAAAGGAATTAGATGTCGAAAAAATATATTAGTACTACATGTTATTAACATTTTTATTTTATTGTATGTTTAAATAAAAAATAACTTAAAAAAATAAAAAATAAAAAATAATTTAGACCATTTTAGAAATAACGAAATCAAATCGAGCTTTCTTATCGAGTAATTGAATAAATGTAGGGGTTTAGCTATAATTTTCATTATTACAATTACACGTATATATTTTTTTTATAAAAGAAACAAAGTCTTTATTGTCTGTATTTGATTTTGACATTTCACTTTAGTTAAATACAATATTAATTTAAGTTAATAATAAATATATTAGTAAGAAGAAAGTTTCAACTTACTAGGCGACAAAATTATATTGGAACAATTAAGAGTGATAAGTGACATTAGGGTTAAGTATATTTGAAGAGGAATGCATTTATTAGAACAAAACAAAAAATGCGATTCGATCATGGGTTGTGATTGGTAAATATAATAATTAGGGAATAATATTAATATTAATTTTAATTAGATTGACTACGACATCATCAACATCAAGCAAGGACGGCCATATGGATCGTGGTTTGAACATGATTGATCTTATAAACTGAACCCAACCAGACACTCTATCTATGTTCCGAATTTTGTAGGATCAATTCATCTAAGAATACTATGTGCATTCATTATATTATCTATTTAGGCGCCGGAAATTTGTTATCCGGTATTATAATATATAACTTTAAGAAAAAGAAAAAAACATTCCAATCTGAAATAGTCTTGAGAAAGTAAAAAGTAAAAGCAAAAACATTAAAAAAACTAAAATGGTTGGAAATTTAGCCGGACGATAAATAACAATCTAAAAATTAGTATTACAATAAAAAAAATTGTGGATCACAATCCAATTATGTTATATAATCCATAAAATCTAATTTTACAATTCATTTTTTAAAAGTTTGATAAATAAAATATAATCCTATTTTTATGAATTTTTTAATAAAATTTAATACAAAAAAAAAGACTTAAACTAATCATACCACATAAATTTATGTGGTTGTGATTGTAAATAAATTTTAGGTGCACAAACAATAAATGCATATTTTACATATAAAAAATATAAATTAATTCTTTTAAACAAAACTAACACAACCACCCTTCTTCTAATGTAATACAAATTTGGCTAACAGAAGTAATATTGATTTCAGTGTTTATCTTTAAAAACAGAAAAGTTTGAGACTTTATCTTTCTAACTAATTTACGCTCCAACCGCTTCAACAATGGCTTCATGTCTCTCATCTATTGTATATATAATCAATGATGCGTGAGCTGAACCCAGGCTCACGGTAGCAATTTATAGTTTGTTCCCCCAAGCAGTCGGACGAAAAGGATGCTACAACGCTAACATTCATACAACTGTACAATGCACCAGGTAGTGGGACCACCAACGCTGACACATGACATTGTACCTTATATTATTTTGCTCATTCTTCAAGCATGCTCACATCAACGGTTAATTAAGAATTGTTGAAATTAATTTGTCAGTTTCATATTTTTCAAAATATTAGTAAAACAGTTTCTTCTACAAAACACGTATGGCTATTCGGAAGCCTCGGTTCCAATAATAACATTATAATTTTGGTGTCTACACTAAAGCCCATTTCTTAGGTTCCAACATACGCTTCTGTACCTATTTATTTAGTTGAGCACCCTGGCATTTAGATATGTGATTACTACAACCCAAAAGTCTTGGCTTACTCAAGTCCTCGTCCCTTGAGTCTCGGCTGAGCTGCACTAGTCACTTTTATCCTGCAACTAACAATCCTCCACCTACGCTTATAGTTACTTCAGTATCCATTGCCCCAATGTTGCAAATACTCTTTAGAGACATCCATCCCACCTTTCTCTCAAACTTGCACAAATCTCATGCAATTTGTGAACTTTGAAATCGGCAACATCATGACAGAAGAATTCAAAAAGGTTTTCGACACTTGCAATCTTTTCCATATTCACTTTCTAATTCTTCACCACATATCGAATAAAGTACAACTTGATATAAAATTGTTATACCATCTCTCCACGTATTCGTATTGAAATGGACCAATTGTCATACCATCTTATCTCATACTTGATGGATCTCATACAAAAATCAATCACTATCCTGTTAAATGTTTCACCTCGTATAAGGGTCTCTTTAATCAACCCATTTTGTTCCTTTCATTCTTCAAAACTTTGAGGTTGACTCATATAGATACTCTTCTCCATAAAAGAAGGAAGTAGTAATGTTCAATTGATCTAATTCAATATAAAATCTAGCAACAATTGATAGTATATCCCTTATAAAGGTTTGTTTCACAACTAATGAGAAAATTTCATTGAGATTGAAAGCCTAATTTTACATGAATCTCTTAGCTACAGGACCCTTATGGAAGTTTTGTATAATTTTGTTGTTATCGGTATGGTTTGAATCAAGTTTTGACGGAACCGGATTGGATCACTAAGCTTATCGGTTTGGAGTGGACTAGACTGCTAAACTTTCGGTTCTAGTTTTTGGAATCGGATTGGAATGATAACCTTCCGGTTCAGTTTGATATAGTATGGTCTGGTTTAGTTTGGTTCCGACTCTGGTTTGGTCTGGTTTTAGTTCGGTTCAGTTTTGGTTCCATCTGGTTTCGATTCAGTCCGGTTTCAGTTCAATCCATTTGGTTTGGTCTATTTTGGTCCAGTTCAGTTCATTTTTAATCAAATCAAATCAAATCAAATTAAATTATAATTATATTTTCAAATTTTTACGTAAATATATGATATAAAAACTAAAGTTTAAAATTTAATCTTTAATATTATTTAATTGGTCCTTATCTAATAATTTTGAAAATATAATGCATACAAAATTTAAAAGAAAACAATCGACTCTAAAGGTTTTATTGGTGCGATTTTGTATCGCTTTATGGATTTTATCGGCTTAGTTCCTTATCGGTTATATTAGCTCTATTCCAAATTGGTTCTACGATTTTATCGATTCAGCTCCAAAGTGGTTTTTTCGGTTTGATTCTTTGTCGGTCTCGGTTTTTAGAATGGAACCACGAATCAAACCGTTAAGGTTTGGTCAATTTTTTTGTCTGGTTCTTACTTGGTTAGTTATGATTCTATTTCTGGTTGTGTGGAACCATTAATATTCATAACCAACAAGTTATGAGTGAATTTTTTGCATGTGTCATATTTGTACCAAGTTAGAAATTATCTTTGATAAAAGCATCAATAGCTTCACTCTGTTGTTTAGACTTACCATCAACTCCATATCTTTTATCGACGACACTAGGTTTATTTTTCACTGATTTTAATCAATGTCATAAGCTCATAGTTGAATACAACATCTTGGATAATCAAAGCTTTATGGTTTACAGGTTCCAAATACTACAACTTATATTATTTTACTCATTCATGTTAGCCGAAGAACACACACTTTAGCGCTCTCAGTTGAGTCTCGTCTTGCTTCGCATATGCGTATGCAACACATCTAAACACTTTTAAATATTCAAGCACAAGTTTATTTCTAGTCTACATATTTTGCGGACATATCAACGCTTGTATTCTTTTCAATCTTTTCAATTCAATTTCTCTCTATCTACCATATATCAGTTGTAGTGAATCTTTATACATACGTTCTTAGTTCAGTCATGAAACTTTAGATTCTTCATCAAATAAAGAGCACCAATATTATCATATATTAAACTCACTTTTTCCTTTATACCATCGATCACACCTAATAATTCTATCAATAATACGACTTACTTAATTACTTTTGACACCCATATATTTGGATCCCGGACTCCCAATAATTGGTATAACATATCTAAGCTGCAAGAAAATACGGTATGGGTAAAATTCTCGAGTGTCAAACATGATCGATTAATCAGGCTCGAGGTTAAATATATGTTGTAAGTCTTTACAACTTAGAAAGTTTCGTCTGAAAAGTGAGTAGATAAATCCATAATGCCTCTATCGCTCAAGTGGTGCACACATGCTTTGAGTGGGAGGATGAAATTCAATTGAGAGGAGGCTAAATTGGTATTTTGTTCGAGAAGATAATTTGTCTGGTGTGACCAAAGTCCCACTTAGGTTAGACATGCGAATGAGCAATGGTATATAAGTAAAAACATATCTTAACTATTAAAACACATTTTTGAAAGTGGACCAAAAGCAAAAATGTACGGGGTTATTCATGCATATATACAGTAGTGGAATATACGATACCCATATTCCTCAACAATTGGTATTAAGATCAAGGTTCATGAAGAATCTGGGAATAATTGATTTGTGAAGAATGCGTGAAGAATTAATGAAAAAAAAATAAGATAAAGACAAAATAATAGATATGTATGAGACAATATTATCTATGTTTGCAGTCGCATCTGAAGAGGTTGTAATCGGATCTTGAGGTTTTACAATAAAAAAGTTTGACGGGTCAAACTTTGCATACTGGAAGATGGAGATTGAAGATTATCTCTACAAGAGAAACTTGTAACAACCTCTTCTAGATTCAAGAAAGTTAGATAGGTTGTCTGATTTAGATTAGAAACTTCTGGAGATTGAAGATTATCTCTACATGAGAAACTTGTAACAACATTTTCTTGATTCAAAAAAGTTAGATAGGTTGTCTGATTTAGATTAGAAACTTATGAATCATAAGTTTCTAAGGGCTATTCTATTGATTCTGGAGAAGTCAGTTGTACATAATATTATGAAATAAAATATAATTTCTAGTGTACTGGCAGTGTTGCTGAGTATGTATGAAAAACCTTTGGCAAACAATAAAGTGCATTTGATGAACTAACTAAATAGTTTGGAGAACCCATAAAATTAGGCATGTTCTACAGTTAAAGATAAATTTAATTTCTATTGGACAACTTTATAGCAAATGGCATAGTGTTTATTTTGGTGGTGGTAGATAAAAGGTGATCAATGTGGCTATGCTAATGTCTCGTGGTTACAAGATGGGTAATACTTATATGTATTCCAATATAAGAGACTTGTCTATCATTAGTATGACAATTGTAAACACATGTGTTGTGGATACAGTTGTAGTTGTTAACTTTAGTGATATTATATGACACCAAATACTTGGGAATATGAATGAGAATTATATGTCAAATATAAAACTACCTAAATTAAAGACCATTGATATTTTTATGGGGAGACCTGCATACTTACAAAGTAGAAAAAATTTAGCTTTGTCATATACGGTAAAGCTACTGACTTATGAGGACCATCTACAGTTTATCAATTTGTGGCACATTATACTACATCACATTTATTAACGATTCAAATAGGAAGTTACCGGTTTATTTTTGAAAAATAAAAGTGATGTAGTTGATGTATATAAGAAATTGAAAGTAATGGTAGAGAATAAGACATGTTAGAAACTGAAGTGTCTAAGATCATTGAATGGGGGTGAATATGTTGATGGTGGGTTCATAAAGTATTATGGTAAAAATAGAAGGAGAATGTAAAGGAACACTTCAAGAACACCACAATAAGATGGTGTAATTAAGTGCACTAGAAACACGAGGTTACATGCTACTTTTCGAAATATTTTTTGGGCTAATGACATAAATACTACAACTTATTTGATCTATATATGACCATTAATTCCATTTAATTTCAAATTTCTATAGGAAGTATGGAGTAATAAGAATGTAAATCTTTTTTTCTTAAAAGTATTTGGTTTTTTTCATATGAACATATTAATCTTAATGCTTGAAACAAACTTGATCATAAATCCAAAAAATGTTACTTTCTTGGTATTGGAGACGATTGTTTTTGCTATAGATACCAGGATGTAAAATATAAAAAAAATATGAAGCATGACTGTCATTATTAAGAGAAGGTTATGTACAAGGACAAACTAAATATAGCTAAGAACCACATGTACCAAGGGTAAAAAATTATGTTGTTTTGGACGAGATTTCTAAAATTAATGTGCAAGACAAGATTATTTGTGACCAACAAAATGACGTTCCTGAGATAAACATGATAATCTAGTTATTCTATAACCCAGAACTCAAGCTCCCACTCTTAGGAGAAGCGGTAGGATACCTAAGACATTGGATTATTTTTCACCATATATTCATCATATTTTGTTGTTAAATGAAGGTAAGCTTGAAAATTATGTTGAAGCTTTGCAAGTTGGAAATTGAAGCAAATGTGAATTAGTTGTGAATGATGAGATGGAATCTTTGCTTAAGAATCAGACTTGGTAGCTAACCGAGCTACCAAAAAGGAATAAAGATTTGCATAATAAATGAGTTTACAAAGTAAAAGAAGAGTATGATGAGACTATACGCTACAAGGTTAGGCTTGTTGTGAAGGATTTTTAACAAAAGAATATGTACATTACATTGATATTTTCTCTCTAGTTTTGAAACTAAACATAATCAGATTGGTTATGAGAATTATGGTTATACAAAATTTATATCTTAAACATTTAAATGTGAAGAATGCATTCCTTCATGGTGATCTAAATGAAGATATATATATATGGTGCAAGTATAAGGTTTTCTAAGACAATGAATGAATAATTTGGTTTAAAACAAAATCCAAGATAGTGGTATATGAAGTTTGATAGTTTTATATTTACGACCAGTTTTACTAGATGTGAGTCAGATAATTGTTGCTACATAAAGAGTCTGAAAATACCTTTATAATATTTTTGTTTTATGTGGATGATATGCTTATCTCAGGACCTAACAATGAAGAAATAAATATTTTGAAGAAAAACTGTCAATAGAATTTGCAATAAAGGATTTCGGAGTTGCAAACAAAATTCTTGGTATGAAAATAACAAGAGATAAAAATCATAGTACCTTGAAGTTATCTTAGCCATCATATGTGTATAAGATTTTGAAGATGTTTAACATGGAGATTCTAAACCAATAGCAAACGCCTTTGGGTAGAAACTTTAAGCTAACCAAAGACCAATCACCTACGACAACAAATAATTATGCTTATATAAAGAAGATTCCTTATGCATTGTGGATTGGGAATTTTATGTATGTCATGGTTTGAGAGTTGTTAGTAGGTATATGAGTAACCTAAGAAAAAAACATTGGGAGGTAGTCGAGTGGCTATCCAGGTTTTTGAAAGGGACTACAAATACATCACTTTGCTTCATAAATTCTATTATGAAGTTGTATGGGTATGTTGACGTCGTCTTGGCTGGAGATATTGATGGTAGAAAGAGTACCGATGGGTTTGTGTATACTTAAGGGTGCTATTATTGTGAGATGGGGTTCAAATTTATAGAAGATATCAACCTTATCTATTATTGAGTCTAAATATTTTGTTACTACTGAGGTGAGTAACGAGATAATATGGTTATAATGTGTCTTTTGTTAGCTAGGTATGAATAAATAAAGTGGAGTTTTGAATATTGATATTCATAATGATATTTTTAGCGAATAATCTGACATACTATTTCAAGACCAAACACGTGGATATTAAATATCATTTCATTTGATATTTAATAGAAGATAGTAAACTAAGACTTGAGAAGACTGGCGGATCAAAGAATCGAGCAGACATGTTGAAAAAACCTGTGACCCTTGAGAAACTGAAGTTGTGGTATGAATTGTGAAGAAATTCTAAATCTACGAACAACATATACTAATTTTATATAAAAGAAATATTACAAGAAAAATATCAACCGTAACAAACACAATCATTCTTTTACATTCCAAAGCTTCACAAGCTTATATAATGAACAGTGACTTTTCAGTGTTTCTCTTAGTACTCACTATTAATAAGTTTCATAACTTTATTGCCCTATCTAAAACCTAGAAAACTCTATATTTTCTCTCTAGCTACTCCGGTCACTTTTGTTTCATACTTTTTCATCATTTTATAAAATCAAGAATTGGAGATATTATAGATTAGACTTATACGAGAAGTTGACAATTGCTTTCACAAACAATATTCACAAACAACCTACAGGTAATAGCCGCAACCACTCTAAAATCCGTATTGGCTTGTACTATCTGACATGTAGTGACACCCACCTCTAACATTTACATCATTAGTATTACTATAACCAATTCTCCAAACACACTTAAATCAAATGTATTTAACCACCGAGTAAAGATGTTCAATACATGTGGATTTCTCTCATAATAACAAATTTAATTCCACGCATAAAAAATATAAATACCTTCAAAAAAGATTTGATGGATAATCCTGTACTTGTATTTCAAAATAAATATTCATAAACTTAAATTTTAGTTACTAAATCTTGGTTTTTAGTTCCGCATATTTTAAAATTCAAACCACTTTAAACTTACTTTTAACAAATAATATATATATATATATATATATATATAAATAAATAAAAGATTATTTTATTTATGTTTATCGAAGCACATTTTCCCGTTCCCCTACGCATCTGCACAGAAAATTGCTGAGTTTTATTGTGTATTAACCAACCTAATGAATTATAAATGTAATTCTTAAAAATGTGTGCTGAAACCATTTGTGTGATAGTAGATATGTAATTGCCAATTTATTTTAAAAGAACGTTTACCTACAAATTTAAATTTGTTTTTTTTTGTTTTTTGTTTGTTTTAATATATATAATAACCAAATAATTGTTATAAGGAACTAGTCTTCAATGTACATCCATACCCAAAAAAGTCTAAGGTAAGATTTGCGGCTATTGTTAATAAATAAAAATAAAATATATCTGAAACTTCAATTACGCATAAGGATAACAAACTATTAAACATTAAAAAAGATATAAACGAAGCTTCATAATAGATCACAGTTGAAGACTTAATAATTTAAATTTGGAGCCGGCCATTGCCCGATCGTGTATGGTAGTGTAGTACAAATTATGTAGATATTTTGTACTCTTTTCTGAAATTTGTGCTTATGTGAGATTTTTAATTAATTTTTTTTATTTCAATATATTATAAAATTATAAAAGTAACTACGATATGATATTAAATTTAGAGGTGGAATAATTTAGATGGTGCTTTAAGATTATATTAAAAATTAATAATAAAATTGTTGGTAAAACTATTACCTTTTGGTCGGAAAAAAATACGATTAAACAAACATAAATTAAAATAATCTAATTGTCGTGTTCAAAATAAATAACACATAAAAAAAACAAAGCATACAAGTTAATATTTAACGTAATTTGATTTGTGAAGAAGCTATATATCCACAGATAATATACTCTCTTTCATAAATGAGTAGGTTACACAACCATTTTTTAAATATAAAATATTCAAACACTCTTTGTAATAAAAGACGTGATTCACAAAACCCTTTCCTCGGTGTTTATCTATCACCTTACTTATCTTTAAAAATACCTGGATCTATTTCATTATTCTACGAAATATGTTGTTCACGTAATTCATATTGCATAACAATATATTCTTCTAGTTATAAGTTTAGGAAAAATCTTAATTCTTCACAAACACTCCAAGATTAAAGCTCATTAATCAATGGGTGAAACAACTCATAATCTATTAATATATAAAACCTCATAATACTAATCAATATAGAAGACCTAAATAATATACACAATCTAATTAATATAGAACTATGAAAATATGAGACTCGACTAATATAGAAGACGTAGAAAATAGAGAACTCCGTTTCGGGCCAGTTAAGGTGCTACAGTCCAGTTCACTTTGGATTAAATGGTGCTTTGGATAAGCCCGCTTAAGACCATCTTGCTTCAGTCGAGCCCTTTAAGCATAAGCTATTTGAGTGCATGCTAGTGCGACTTCCCCGAATATGATATTAATTTGCTCAAAACACTTACAACATAGATGAGATATAGTCTCATGCAAATTATAACATATCTTATGTTACCAATAACATTGACATAAAATATCTCCAATATATACTTCTTATCTATAAATTTGGTTGGTGCTTGAGTACCACTAAATTTGAATTGGACACGAGTAGGAGTTCCAACCGCATTTACTTTGGACATTAATAACTTTCTTAAGATCTGTTGTATATATTCTTGTGGAGACAAGAATAAATACCCATTTGGCATATTCATCTTGATATTAGCACAATGTATGCACTTAGCCTCTCCTATATCCTTCATCTCAATCTCTCATTTCAGTTGAGTCTATACTGTTTCAATCTTCATCCTATCTCTTCCATCTATTACTATGACATCCACATACAACAACATAATAGGACTTGTCTCTCAATGTATGTTTCCCCATTCCAGTAGAAATAATTTCCATAACAAACTACATACATATTTGATGGATCTCATAAAAGAATCAAATCTTCTATTTCATTGCCTTGTCAGCTATTTCAGCCCATAGAGGGGTATTTTCAACAACATACATCCTCCTATTTCCTTTCTTTCAAACCCTTTCGGTTGAGGCATGTAAATTGTTTCTTCTAATTCACCATGTAGAAATGCAGTAAGTAATAACATTCATTTAATTTGACTCAAGATCAAATCTTAGAATAATTTACAATAGAACCCCGATAAAGGTTTGTTTCACAACCGACGATAATATTTCATTGATATCGACACCCTCTTTTTGTTTAAATCCATCAACCACGAGCCTAGCCTTGTATATGGGTAACTCAACACTAAGAATACATGTCGTCCTATTGAATATTCATTTACTCCCAACTAACCTCTAACCCCTTGACTGCTTCATAAGAATCTAGATGTTCGTCTTTTTGAAAGATATAATTTCTTCTTTCATTGTTGTAAGCTATTTTTATTTAATTAGTGCTCTTGATAGCATCCTAACATGTTACAGGTTTACAAACAACTCCCTACATTTCAATCGATAAAACATAACCAATTACATCGACAAAATCATGCCTCTACGGCTGTTTGTTTGGTCTTTGTGCTCTATTCATTGCCAACTGATAACTACCAAGCTCATGTGGGTTCTCATCTGATCATTTGAAGGCCCTCAAATACCAGACCCTTGATATTATTTAGACTCATGCAATGGTTGAATTTCATATGTATGCCCCAAAACTAAACCAGGTCTAAAATCTTATTTGGAAGAAGTATCTCCAACTTTACTTTATAGATAAGATTCATATATATTCCTAAAAGTACTAGGTTGAGTCTTCACCACCTTGTTCAATAACATGTCCTCTTCATTGAAAACCATGTCATTACTTATCAAAGCCTTCTGACGTCCAGGTTCAAGGCACCATAACCTATAGCATTTTATTTCTTCTGGATAGCCAAGGAATAGAAATTTTAGTGTTTTGGCTTATACTTATCTTGTTTTACATGTGGATAGGAAGGAAATCCAATTACTCTCAAATGATCTAGCTTAGGCTTCTCTCGGGTCGATTTCTCTTAATGACAAAGAAACTCAAGCGTTATAGAAGGAATTATGTTGATGATATATGTAGTCGTTGTCATGACTTCTCTCTCGAACATTCGATCCATACCAATTGTATGAAGAATACCTCTTACATGTCAGCAAAGTTTAATTGATTCTCTCTACGAGCCCACTTTATTGGGGAGTCCCATTTACGGTTTGGTTTTTAGAAATGACACACTTTGAGAAATAGCTGTGAAAACCTTGTTCACATATTCCAAGACATTATAAGTCTGAAGCTTCTTCAGCACTCTGTCAGTTTGATTATTTACTGAAGTCTTACAGTTCACAAAGGCAACAAATGCTTCATCTTTTGTCTTCAAAAGTATTACTCATACTTTTTTAGAATAGTTATCAATCAACGATATAAAGTTCCTTGCACCACCTATGGTAGGTTCTCGTGCTGGACTCCAAAGATCTGAATGAACATAATCAAGTACTCGATTGGATTTTTGGTTGTTTAACATAAACTTCCCCTTCTCGTCCTTAACCAATACATAACTTCTACAGAAACCAAGCTTCTAAACTGTCGTACCATCTAACCATCCATGTTTACTTAGTTCGGTGAGTACCTTCTAACTTAAATTTCCCAGTCGATGATGCTACAACCTAGTAGAATCCTTCACCATACTAGATAGACCCTCTACTACTAGAGAGTCGTAAGAAACTAACACATCGATAGTACTATTAGCCTTTATAATAGTAAGGGATCTTGTAAGACCCTAATTTTATCGTCGCCACCTCTATAGGTAAAACCTTCCTCATATAACATTATAATAGAAATAAGGTTACATATAATTTCAAGTACATACCTTACGTTGTTAATCACTCTCTCGAGTCACGTAGAGAACTTTATGAATCGTTCCAATCACTTTGACATTGCATGACTTTTCATTCCCGATGATGACTCTTTCACCATCCAGCATTCGCAGATCGTTGAATAAATACTTATTGGAAGTCATGTGAATTAACTCACCAAAATCCAAAATTCAACATCCATATAACGTTATAACTGTATGAATAAGAATATATTAACCCATGAACATACTCATAAGACATTGTTGTAACATCTCCGACCTCATCCTTCTTATAATTGTTGTCATTTTCCTTCTCAGGCAGTTTCAACTAATATTTCCTTTATATTACTTTTGAACCCGTTGCAGCCCTTTTAGACTTTTATCGAGTGTTTTCTCTCTTTTTATTTGAATCTTTATTTCCCATATGACCCCTCACACTCAGTGTGGGACTTTCCAAGTCACCATTCATAACACCTTTTGTTAAAAAACAAGGAGAGAAGTAGTCGTAGGAGGCGGCTAAGGTTTTGTGTTTTGTTAGAAAATGTTCCTTTTATCTTCCATATACAACATTCTTACCAAACCTAAAGCACATTATTATTCTCTCCTTGTCCAAACCTGTTGCATTAGAGATGTTAACTCAATAGTAAGCCTCTCAATATATAGAGAACTTAAAGGCCTATACAAGGAAACTTAATACACTGAATATTCTAACACTCCCCCTCAAGTTGTGTAGTGGGATCACCAATACCCAACTTGGATAAAACTGATTCGAATGTTCTTGCAGCAACCGCTTTTGTCAGGATGTATGCCAGTTGGTCTTCGGATCTAACAAACGGAAGTTCGACTGTCCCATCTTCAATCTTTTCTTTTATGAAGTGTCTATCTATTTCAACGTGCTTTGTTCTATCGTGATGTACCGGGTTCTCTGAAATCTTAATCGCAGCTTTATTATCGCACATTAACTGAGTTGGACACTTAAGAGGGGATTCAATTTCTTTCATTATCTTCTTTAACCAAAGTATCTCGGTAATCCCCTTCACGATTCCTCTAAATTCTGATTCAGTACTTCACAGTGATACTACTTTCTGTTTCTTACTCCTCCAAGTCACCAAGTTACCTTTAAGAATAGTAAAGTAGCCAGCAGTTGATCGCTTGTCGTTAGGATTCCCTCTCCTATCAGCATCTATGAATACTTCAACATCAAGGTGTCCATTTTTCTTAAAACTTATGCATCTTCCTGGTGTGCCTTTGAGATATCGAACAATCATCATTACTGCCTCCATATGGTATTCCTGAGGATGATGCATGAACTGGCTAACTACTCCCACCGCGTATGCAATGTCGGGTCGAGTGTGAGCCAGGTAAATCAATTTTCCTACCAACCTTTGGTACCTTTCTTTACTCGCTGGTCTGGCCCCTTCAATTATCTTTAGTTTGTGATTCACAACCATAGGAGTGCCATTTGGTTTGCAATCCACCATGCCAACTTCAGCTAAGCAATCCAATATATATTTCCGTTGGGAGATATAAATCCCTCATATTGACCTAAGAACTCCGATTCCTAGGAAATACTTCAATCCTCCAAGGTCTTTCATTTCAAACTCCTTGAAGAGGTTTTTCCTAAGAGAGCTAATTTCTTCTTCGTCATTCCCCGTTATAATCACATCGTCGACATATATTATAAGACAAGTGACTAATTATCCTCTCTTTTTGTAAAACAAAGTATGATTCCCATTACTCTGTTTGTAGCTATACTGCTTCATTGGCATTGTAAATCTCCCAAACCAAGCACGGGGAGACTGTTTGGGCCTATATAATGCCTTTTTCAGTTTACATACCTCATTTTCTTGAAAAACATCAGAGAACCCTGGTGGGGGTTCCATATATACCTCTTCTTCCAAGTCTCCATGTAAGAAAGCATTCTTTACATCAAATTGATGAAGAGGCCAATCTTTATTCGCGACTATTGAAAGTAAAACTCTGATAGTGTCAATCTTTGCAACCGGAGAGAACGTTTCAGAGTAGTCTATACCATATGTTTGTGTATATCCTTTGGCAACCAATCTTGCCTTGTGTCGCTCAATGGTGCCATCAGATTTATATTTTATATTAAACAACCATCTACACCCGACAGCTTTCTTCCCTTGTGGTAACACACAATTCTCCCATGTACCATTCCTTTTTAGAGCTTCTATTTCGGTATTCATTGCCTCATGCCTTCAGTCATCTTCTTAGCTTCTTGAGCTGTTTTAGGGATTTGTTCAGAGAGAATAGTAGCTGAAAACGCCTTTACAATCTTCGTCATTCTTTTCCTGTCTGTTTTTACCGGATATGTAGAAGCACGAGGAACGTGTTCCGGTGAATACCGGTCAGGAGGAACTCCTCTATTTTTTCTTAGGCGAAGAACCGGAGTTTGAGTTTCAACAAATGAACTTCCTAAAATGTCATGGTCAATAGCATTTTGTGAATTATGACATTGTAAATTGTTTACCTCTTGATGGACATTTTCTTCGGCTGATTCGCTGGTAGTATCCATGCCATTTATTTCTTGTTGGACATTGTCTTCGGGAGAATTATTGGTGGTAAGAACTGCCTCGTCAGTCTCCTTTATGTTGGAAGAGGAGTGTTCGGTGGCGCCATCTACCGACTCTATCAACACATCCTCAAAGTAACTTTCATATAGCAACCAGTCGAGTGATTCACTTACTTTCTCCCCCTGAGCACGAGATTGGTGGTAAAAAAATAATCGATTCTAAGAAGTCACAGTCCATGGTGACATGGATTCGACGAGTAACCGGATTGTAACACCGATATTTCATTTGATGAGCACCGTACCCAACAAATACACACTTTTCAGCACACGGATTAAGTTTGTTTCGACTAGTTTTAGGGATATGAACAAACACCGAACAACGAAAGACACGAGGTGGTAAGTTCATAACAGATGGAATTGTAACTTGGGTGGCAAGCACTTGTAATGGAGTTTTATTTCCTAGACATCGGGTTTGTAGATGATTTGCAAGATACGTGGCTGTAGCAAGAGCTTCTGGCCAAAGAGAATGAGGAACTCTAGATTCAATCATAATAGCACGAGTTTTTTCAAGTAAAGTACGATTTTTTCGTTCTGAAGTACCGTTTTGTTGAGGCGTGTTTGGACAAGTGGTTTGATGGATAAGACCATTTGTTTTGAAAAAATTATGCATTTTTTGGTTGACAAACTCTGTGCCATTATCAGAACGGAGAATCTGTATTTTTTTCAAATTGAGCCAAAATCATTTTGTAAAAACAAACAAATATTTCTTGTACTTCCGATTTATTTTTTATGAAGTATATCCAAGTCATTCTTGAGAAATCATCCACAAATAAAACAAAGTATCTGATTTGATTGTTAGTGGAATTTGGTGCTGGACCCCAAACATCAGAATGGATTAGCGAAAAAGCATAATTAACTCTAGTATTACTTTGATTAAATGAGACCCTGCGATTTTTTTCAAGAATGCAGGTTTCACATTTCTCATGAATGGAATTATTCAAAAAAAGACTATGAAACAAACTTTTAAGATAGCTAAAATAAGGATGACCAAGTCGCCGGTGCCATAATCAAAGTTGCCTTTCGGTTGTTTCGTGAGCAAGCATAGCATGCCCCTTATGAACTACCTCATCAACATAATAGAGACCTCCATGTTCAGTACCACGCCCAATGATCTCATTCGTACGAATGTCCTGTAAAATTAAAAAAAAATAGATACATAAGAACCACACAGTTGAGTTGTTTTGTCACTTGACTAACAGATAATAACTTTAAGGATAGTGAAGGAATGTAGAGACAGTTTTTAATTTCTATTTTCCAAAAACATAATTGAACCTCCCCCTTTGTCTTCACAAATTTCTCCACTAGCAGTCTCAATATGGGACTTCTTTGGAGATGACATGTCAGCAAAGTCTTTAGGATCATAAGACATGGTGTCCGTAGCCCCGCAATCAAAGATCCAATTCATTAATTTCCCAATCCCTTTACCTCCAATTTTTTCATAGGAGTTCGCTGCCATTCCTCCAAAACCAGTGCCAGTGCCACTTCCTTGCTCATTTTTAGTCGGATCTTCACCGCCACTTATAGACGAAGCCCGTTTGACATTAGATCTGAAACGCTGGTTATTTTTCTCCTTATGACCATCCTCCCACCATTCTAGATAGCCAACCAGCTGGAAACATGTCTCTTTAGTGTGTTTCTTCATCCCACAATGAGTGCAATACAACATGGATTTATCTTCTTTCTCTTTGGATCGGAATTTAAACCTCTGTGCAGAATATTTAGCAGCCAAACCCATTCCAATTTCAATCGAGTCACTATCAGAAGAACTTGATTTTAGTATATAAGCCTGGCCACTTCCCTTCGTATTGTAGCATATGCTGTTTCCACAGAAGGAAGAAGATCCTTTTTTCAGGATATCTCTCTTGACTGGTTTCAGCTTGTCATTAATAGCCATTAGCAATTGATAGAGTCTTTGTTCTTGAGTCTTCTTATTGTAGATCTGAATGTCTTCTGGGTCTTTCATAGGGTTCGGATCTCGCCTATCTATAGACATCCAGATGTTCTGCAGTTTGTTCCAAAAGTCTTCTAGTGTATCAGACCCTTGCCTTAATGAATTAGCCCTCTTATGAAGGTCAAACACCTCTAACGAATCTGTACTAGAACCGTATGTGGTGGCTAACCCATCCCAGAGGGTTTTTGCAGTGGGATATTGCGAGACATTATTCACCAAACTGGATTCAAGATTCTGGATAATCCATGTGAAAACACATTGATCATCTTGTTCCCACCTTGTATATGTGTTGTCAGTTTTGGATGGAGGTATCGGCTCCCTTGTAATGTGAGAACCTCTCCCCCTTCCCCTAATTGCTTTTTTCATCATGTTTGCCCATAGTGCATAGTTGTCACCATCGAGTTTAATCCCTAGGGATAAATTCTCGGGGTTAGTTGTTTGTTGTTGTGTTCCGAGACCATTTCTCAAAATGGAAGCAATCGGCATTGTTAATTCATTAGGAATTTGACTGACCACGACTTTATTGCCAGCCATCTTTGTTGAGGATGTTCAGAATTCCCAGAATCGCACGGGCTCTGATACCATGCTAAAAAAAGGGAGAAGTAGTCGCAGGAGGCGGGTAGGGTTTTGTGTTTTATTAGAAAATATTCCTTTTATCTTCTATATACAACATTCTTATCAAACCTAAAGCACATTATTATTCTATCTCTATCCAAACTTGTTACATTAGAGATGTTAACTCAATAGTAAGGCTCTCAATATATAGAGAACTTACAGGCCTATACAAGGAAACTTAATACACTGAATATTCTAACACATTTTTTGAATGTATTTGAAGTTTGATGCGTTATTGACTTTAGCCATAGTAAAACAATATTTCTTGTAGATAATGATGTCCATGAAGTGTTCATACTTATTTTGTAGATAAATTAAAAGGATGATTGGTTGGTTCTCTTCATTCACCTTCATACCAAATGCATTCAAGTCGAATATGATTCGGTTATAATCATCTAGGTGTCTTCGGACATGTATGTTACTAATCGATCACATTTAAATTGTTTCTTTACATACTATATGTTTGCTAATGACTTCTTCATGTAAATTTCTTCCAAATGATTCTATATCCTCAGTGTCGTAGAATATTCATTTATAAAGCTCAGTATGATGGCACTATGAGCTTTAGCCAGTGCCCCGACATTAACCTGTGTATATTTAACCCGATAACGCCAGCTAAACATTTCTATACTATGTAAGCCTTAACATTAATTATTTAAGATATTGAAATCATTAGATCCGTCAATTTTTTCTAGGTTAAGCTTCATGAAACCCATCTTTTGTGGTTTTCAGTTTCCGGGTGAGATATACCTCTCCAACCTTTAGGTCGGCTGATAATTTGCTTCTTCTAATGTTATTTCATGCTCACTGTACCACTTTTTAGAGAAACCACTACCGTTTAGTCGAGACAAAAACAAATATATGATTTTACAAAACCTACAGAAGAACGACCTAATTAACATTTTTAATACAAGTAATAAATAAAAGAAGTCGTAATAAAATCAAGCACACAATAACATATTTAATGTGGTTTGGATTGTGAAAACATATTACATCCACGGGTAACATACACTCGTTCTAGGCTGCATAAAGACTCTTGAAACACAAATGATTCAATCATTCTTTTGAACAAAAAATGACGTGATTCACATAATCCTCTCTTTAGTATTGAACTCTCACCTCCCTTATCTAAAAAAACTAGAGTTATTTAACTATTATGGGAAATATGCTTCTCATATAATTGCACCACCAAAGTCATGCCACATCACACATTGAATATTAATATCTTATTATATTTATATGTTTAGGGAAAACCCTAATTTTTCAAAAAATGCCTCATATTAAAGCCTATTATACAACGATTGAAAATACTCATAAATCATAAATATATGAAACCTTTTAGAATTGCAAAAATCCTAATTAATATATAAGATTTAATTAATATATGATACTAATTAATATAGGATGACTAAAGTAGAAGACCTAATTAATATAGGAAACCTAGAAAATTGAAAATTTCCTTTGATCCAAATCTGGTGTTACGACTGAGCTCACATCAGATCAAGTGACACTTTAGATCAGATCACTTCAGAACATCTTTTTTTGGACCATCCTAATTTGGATCATCACATATTTCCTTTGATAACATGATCACCAGTCTTCAACATCTTGTCTCAGTCCTTAGGATCAACATACGTCTCTCAAACTAGGTCACAATTGAAGCTTTAGAGAGCATATGTCTTCCAATGATCCAACTATGCCCATGTATTCATACAAAAATACATCCATGGACAACTTAGTTCTAGCCTATGCATAATAAAGATTTATTTAAATTATTTAAAACTTCTATATTATTGACCGATCAAATTAGAAAAAAATATATCTTTGTTTGGATTTGAATTTTTATGCTTTATATTCGACAACACGACTATTACTACATAATTTAAATCATATGAAAACCGAATTTCACTAAAAGAATATGAAAATAATGAAGAGTTGAATATTTTATCACAAAATATTGAGTTTTGAAGAAAAATATAAAAACAAAAAAATTGGAAGAATAAATTGAGAAGAACAAACCACAAATTCCAATATGCTAAAAATCATAAAGTTTACAATGAATGATACATGTTATATACATAATTCTATTATCTAAGCTCAACTAATTACATTATAGAGTAATTACAAACATAAATCAATTACACGAAAATTTGGTTATACTTAACTTACTGAACTTTTGTTGTTGGTAAACTCATAGTCTTACACCCCCTCAATACAAGACATAAACAAATCATGCAGACACATCTTGGACATTAAATATTGAAAATTTGGTTTAGATAAGGATTTAGTGAACATACCTGCAAACATAAATTTTGTTGATAAATGAGTGATGAAAATAAAACTTTGGAGGAATTGATTCTTGACTATGTCACAATCAGTATCAATGTGTTTAGTTCTCTAAAAAAACACCAGATTTGGTGAGATGTGTAATGCAACCAAATTATCATATTCTAGAGAAATAGGAAGATGAACATAAATCTTTAAATAATTTAGCAAATAAGCAAGTTATTGCACCCTACATACAATAGTAGCCGTGACTTTATATTCAACTTTTATTGAACTCTTACTTACTGTGACTTGCTTTTTTTTGTCTTCCACGATATCAAAGATGATTCTAAGAACACACGGTAGCATGTGAATATATATTTTGTCAATACATTCTCTCTAGTTTGTATAAGAATAAGCTTGGGAATAAGGCTGCAACTTGTTTAGTAAACTAGACCTTGTGAGAGACATCATTTAAGGTATTGAAAGATGTCAAATGCATCTAATGTAATTTAATGAGCTCACCCACATATTTACTAAGGTTTTTCACTATAAAAGTGCGATCATGTATGGTGAAACTTAGGTATAACAAGTTTCATATTAACCTCATATAATGTTTTTTTGTGTTTCGAAGAATGAGAGACTATTTATCAGCCAAATATAAATAGTGACTATTGGTGTATTTGTTGGCTTACATCTTAACAATCATGCTTCCGTTATCATATCACAAACATAATTTCTTTGATTGAGAAATATACTTGAAATCATTTTCATAACTTAAATGCATAGGAAATATTTAGTTATCCCACATTTTATAATAATGAATAATATATCTCAATTCTTTTCAATACACCAATCAGATTATCATCACTACTTGTTATTAATATATCATTAACATACAACAAAATGTTTATTTGAAAACAATGTTGTTTCCGAGTAAAGATGAAATTATCTAAAAAATACTACACAAATAGCATATTCCAAAATACTTCTATGGAGCTAGTAATTCCACTGTCAAGATGCACGTATAAAACCATAGACTGATTTGATCAACCAACATACTCTTTTATGCCATTGCTGTAACATTCTTTGATGAGATTTTATATAAAAAGTTTAATCTAATGAACCATACAAGAGAGCATTGTTAGCATATAGCTGATGTATTTTCCAATGCCTAGCAAATACAATAGAAAGCACTACTCCCACAGTGATATGCTTAGCAGCATGAGAAGAAACTTTATGTGTTAATATTCTTCTACTTGAGTGTAACCTTTTGTTATAAAATTGGCCTTCAATTTGTAAATTATACCATCCATATTTCTTTTGATTTTTTTACAAACATATTGACCATATAGCTTTGTCTTATAGAAAACAACCGAGTTAAGTCCCAAATATGGTTCAATTCAAGAGCTTGAAGCTCTTTCTCAATTGTTAAACATCCATAATGGACCATTCTTAGTCTGACCCTTAGAACGTAGTTATTGGGTATCTACTATCTTGGCTAAATATACATTATATGATATATACTGATGGTATGTATGTAAATGTACGTGGAACATGAGGATAGTGCAAAGATTCAACATAGTGCATCAATGCGTGTTGTGTTATAAACAAAACCTTTGAGCCAAACAAGCTTCTTTCTTTGTATTGTACTTGTCCTTCTGCGAACCTAATTAACTAAAACATCACTACTAGTAGACTCGATATCACTTAAAAATGAAATGACACATTAAAGCTAAGGATCAACACTAGATTCTATTTGATTTTGCTCATAAACATTGTGATTCATTTTAGACTCTATTTATGTCGGTAAAATAACATGACTATGCATAAGACTACTTGTATTTATGATTATTTTATAAGGGAAAACAATTTCTTAAACACAATATCCCTAGACATAATGATCTTCTGCAGATAAAAAATGTAAATCTTAAAAAAATTATGTGTAGAAGAATATCCAAGAAAAATATATGTATCTGCTCTAGGTGAGAACATGTGTGTAACTTAAGGACACATTATGGGAAAATAAAGAAAATCAAACACTCCAAGTTGTGATATATCCGGAATAGTTCATGTCAATACCTCTTAGGGTGTTTTCTATTCTAAAAAAAGAATTCCATTAATAAGATGCGGGGCAGTTAGAATAGCTTCTTCCCAAAATAATTTAGGAACGATGGACTGTAACATTATGAATCTTGAAATATGCAATAAGTGTTGTTTTTTTTCCACTACACCATTTTTTGAGCAGTATAAGAACAAATTATTTGGTGAAAAATACCAAGAGAATTTAAAGAAAGAACATTTCATGATTAACAAACTTAATTTCATTATTACTTTTTACTGTTATAGCATTTGCATTGTACTAATTTTGAATCATATATATGAACTGTTTTATAGTCTGAGAAACTGATATCTTATATTTAAGTAAAATGGTCCAAGTGCACCTGGAACAATCCTCAAATATGGTCAGAAAGTACTTATTACTAGTAACAATTTATACATTATAATATCCTGAGAGATTGATGTATTAATGATCAAAACACTTAGCATATTTTGAGTTATTCTAAGGAAATAACAGTCTTTGTTTCTTTTCTATACAACAGATTTCATAAGAGTTTTCATAATATGTTTGTCTTATTCCACTTAGATGCTTCAATAAATCAAGAAGAAAATTTCACAACCTAAGATGTCTTATACTATGCTTACTTACAGAAGCAATGCTAGATGATCCTAAGGTAGAACTAAAACACACGAAAGCAGTTTGATCAGATGCGGACTTGATAAAATCAAGCTAGAAGGAATGCTCATCAATAATATAAAACCTTTTGTATTTCCTTCCAACTCTAATCACTTATTTAGAGTGTTGATCATGGATACAAAAATAATCTTTCCTAAACTCAAAAACAACAGCAGATGATGTTATGCACTTGATAATGCACATTATATTCTATTTAAAAGAATGTACAAAAAGACAGTTATACAAGATCATTATGTTATATATCTTGACATTACCTTTGAAGTTTACCATTTTGAGAAACCATTAGGTAAAGACTTACGAGAAGGAGAACAAATGGTGCATAAATCGTTATGTAAGAATTAACTACAACACATATGATTTGAAGTACCAATGTTTATTATCGAGAAACTATTATTCTTATCATCCAATTTAGAATAATCAAGGTTAACCATACATACAACTCATCAAAATGGGCTAAGTTAGCTATGTCAATCCCTTCATTAGATGTGCTCATCATCATTTCAATATCTTGTTGAACTTTCATCTCAGTATGTGTGAGTTCTTGTATGTCATTATCTCCATGGTTTCCATGAGGTGTCTCTTCCAGATAAGTTAAATACTTGATATCATAATATTTTTTTTATTATTATTTTCGCATCATTCATGATAACTATAATTCTTAAATTAGTTATAATTGATATGGAACTTATAACTGCAGTGATCATACATCACTTCAACCTTGCATATTATATCAAAGTTCTTTTTGTTTCTTTATTGACCAACTCCCACCATCAGTGTAAAAGAAGTAATGTTATGTTTACTTTTCTGCACATTTAGGTTTAGTTTCTTCTCAACTGATAGTGCTAGATGATCCATCAAAATCACATGATCTTTCACTTATCCAAAGGTGTTATTCAAGCCATGCAAGAATTTTATGATTTTTTCTTTACCTTCTCTCTCAAACATCTCATTATATATACCACAAGCACATTTCATGTGACATCAATAAATGAAATTAGAAGACGGTATGCAAATGTGTGGTAAAGTTGTAAATTTTGTGAGAATATTTAGGGTTTATATATGTTGTTGATAATTTAAGAGATTTTAGAGGGAGAGAGGGAGACGAATAATATATTTGAATAATATTTTAATTATCGTTATAAAATAGATAGAAATCGATTGTTTTATTTTTTAGTTGTTCTCCCTTATATAGGAAATATTGTAACATATTGCATTTGTATTGATTTTTCATTTACTTCTATAAGACTATAACAATTAAAAACTTAGTATACACGCATTTATGATTTTCAAAATTTAATTACAAACTTAATGTCTTGTAACTTATTGATTGTATTAACGTTTGTGTTGCTGCCGGAAGGGGTTCAACCAGATGTAATTGTTGAAGAGGCTTTGACTGGGTGTTTTTGCTGAATGAGATTTGTCCAGGTAATGTTGTCGAAGGGGCTTTAGTCAGATACTACTACCAAAGAGGTCTCACCAGATATATTTTCGGTGATGTAAAAATTCGGTTGAATGAGTAAAATCCACCTTTATTAGATGATACTAATAGAAATTTAGGAAATAAGACCCAAATTTTATGAAACATCGTTGAATAAGTTACTTTCGATACTATGTTCGAGTGTGTAGTCACTTTTAATATCAACAATTTTCAATGATTAGCAGTACCATTAATTAGATTAAATAAAGTAATAGTATCTTCGTAAATGGCCCTCCTAACTTTCTAAAGTAGTCAATGAAAGATGATATGAGATATCTAAACCATATTCGTTTTTAACAAACAATTGTATGTTGTGACTGTTACATCATGTTTGGATATAATAGATTCAAGTACCTCTTTAAAATTCAAATCTTATATCAAATGTCTTTTATTTTTATTTTCCAAAAAACTAGTCCCACACCATAAAGCCAGTGGATGTATCAATTGTTGAATAAAGTCTTCATGGAAATTACTTTGAGACTTTTTCTTGGATGGATCACTTTTTTAATATTTTATTATAAATACATTTAAAGAGAAGATTCTCTACAACACGACAACATAAAACTATTCTTAAAGATGCAACATCTGACATAAAACAGTTGATAGTATAACCCTAAATTCATCATTGTCACTTAAAAACAGTTCTTAACTTCACCGCAACAATAACTTAACTTAAAATTTCATTTAACCAATTTCTTCCATTTAGTTGAAACAAATTTATCGTACCTTAAAATGTTCGAACTAACTAAAAGAACAGAATTCAGTTTGATAATTTAGTATGAAAATACCCAAAGCAAATCTAAATCTAGACATTGAACGCATGCATTTTGTATTTTACAAAACAATAATTAACAATCATTTTGCAATTATATACATAACATATTTAACGTTTTAAAATTGAGCATCTACATGTGTTGCATTTCACATTTTGATCATATTAGATGTTTTGTTTTTCACATTTTAGTACACAACTTGTTTCGCACCTCACATATATTTTATTTGCATTTCACATTTGAGTATTTATTGTTTGGCAGTTTGTCATCGGCAATTAGACATGTTTCGTAACTCTCTTATTGTTTTTTGCATTCCATATCTCTAGTTGTATTTCATGATCTAAACAACCAAGAAACACACCTGCAACAACCTTATGTTTAACAATAAAACCTTAATAGTAAAATATATCATTTAACGACAGAACCTTCTTGCATATAAATCAGAAATAAATATCCAAAATGTCTAAATATGATTAAAAAACAAAAAATCTAAAACATATTATTTTTAAAATTTTGAAATAATAATAAATATGGCATAAACAAAATGTTTAAACGTTTAAAGAATATATAGTACATTTGAATTATTTCAAAAAATATATTTTATATGTGTTTAGGTTATGAATTACACAAAAAAATAAAAAATAACAATAGAGAAGACATTTAAGACATTATTTTACAAATAAATTTTGAATGGTAACTAAAATTGACGCTCCAAAAAAGTTAAGAAAGGGTTTTTTCTACCTTTTGAGATTCTTTCTTTTTGTGGTACTATCTATTTCTAAATTAATAGAGTGAATTCAAGTTGAGGATTCACCTTTTATTAGAACTCCTTGTCCAACAAGATGGAATAATTTTAATCGAGGACTGAACAGAAATAAATTAGGAGCTAGTGTTCAAGAGGAGAAGACATTCAAATCAAAGATTGGGTGAGAAAATTTTCAAGATTATAAGATATAATCTGAAGATTGGATCATACCTGGAGATATATATAAACAAGAAGGCCATAAATTTGCATCTTCAAATAAGGAATCATTCAAAAAGATACTTTTGCAAGCTAGGGTTGTAGAAATTAGGGTTTCTTAACCTCATCAACAATAAAGGTTTTGAACCTCAATTTTATTGAAAGTTATCCAAAATATTGAGGTAAATTTAGACAATCAACAAAAAAATAGGAATTGAAGAACTCTTTTCTAATAAAGATAATCAGGGAGAAAATGGATCGAGCAGTACATTAAGTTAGGAGAAAGAGGTAGGAGATATATCCTCCTCACAAGGATATGATTTTTTTTCTCCTCTTAACTCAATACGTTTAATATTTAGCCTCACACTAATAAAAGGATGACTTACAGAGAAGATGTTAGGCCTTCCAACAACAACAGAATCATCATTCACGAGGATGTAAACATCACCAACAAATGAGACTTCAAGGCACTAATATTTACTGCTAAATATAAGTTACTTATCCTTAATGCTTCTAAGTATACTTTATTTAGTAAATTTTCTTTTGGTAGACCATACCTAACCACTATACAAACCTTCCTAGGAAAACTTAAAGTCAATGGTGAAGTAAAGTTTTCTATATTAGATAAATGACATGTTTTTATTGAATTATCCTTTTTAGATGATTTAAAAATCCTTTGGAAATGGAATTTTTGGTCTTTTGGCTAACATTCTATGAGATTAATTAAATGAAAACCAAATTTTAATACTAAGAATGAATCTCCAATCCCCCCTGTGTGGTTAACTTTTCTAAAAATCCTTATTTTTCTATATAACAGAGACACAATCAAGAATATAGCTAAAGATTTAAGCAATCCATTAGATATATGAAGACCTAACAAAATATTTGCACGACATAACTATTATCAGGCTTCGATAGAGCTGGACGTATCCAAGCCTCTCAGTAGGAAAATATGGATTAACTTTGGCGAACAAGATGAATACTTGCTATATATTATATATCGTGAGATTCAATTATATTTTTTTGGACTATTTTCACTTTGGACACAACAACCAACAATGAAAGAAAACAATAAAATATTAATATAAGTAAAAATTAGAGTTTAGTCAAGTCAGTTGATCAAGAAATGAATAAGTTACGTTCAAAACTCATTGAAGTAGGGGCTCCAAAAATTAAATCTATAATAGTGAAAGGACCCAATAAATATCATTATGAGCCACTTGAAAATAATGAAAAAACAATGGGATATCACAAATTTGTAATAATTGAAGCTTTTCGATCTATAAAGCTTGGTAACAAATTAAAATGTTTAAATTATACATCTGATGATGAACAACTGTTGAACTCTCCAAATTATACTTTAACAGATAGTCTTCCAGTTTCTCCTAATAAACAAATGAACATAGTTGAAGAAACTCAATAGAAATCTATAAAAATGAAACCTAAAAAACTATTTAGTGTGAGCAAAACAATGGCTTCTAAGGATTCACAAGACCCTTCTTCTAATAATTTAAACGACAATTAAATATTGAATTGGAATATTAGATGAATAGGTTACAAAAAATCAATTAGGAGATTTAATAATTTAGCAAAATCTAAGAAGATAGAGTTTTTTACACTTCGAGTACCCATGATCTCAGATATTAAAATTGATCTAATTTTGAAAAATCTTGGTTTTCACGATGGTATTGCAAACACAAACAATAAAATATGGATAATGTGGAAGAAACACTTTATTGTGGGTGTGATATGTGATAAATAACAGTTCATCCATCTTAAAGTTTATCATTTAAACATGAAAAAGAATTTAATTTACCTATTATATGCCAAATGCTCAATGACCAATATTATCCCTCTTTCGGAAAATATGAAAGGGTTATCCAGCAATCCACTGAACTGGATTGTCATGGATGACTTTAATTGTATAACAAACTAAACTTTTGTTCAGTATTTTGTTTTAAAGTCACGTTGACAAGACATATTGGATTGCTCCCTTGTATATGTTGGCTTCATTGGCTCTCCATTTACTTGGACCAATAATAAGAATTGAAGAAGACTTGATAGAGTGCTCCTTAATGTCCAAATGAGAAACTAATTTAATACCATTAAAGTAAAAAACTTATAAGAAACACGATCTGACCATTGCCCAATGGTAATAACATTATCCAACAATAATTTGAAACCAAAATCCTCATTTAAGCACCTAAACATATGGAACCAACATCCTGATTTCTAAAAAATAATTTAGAAATCATGGAATATCCATGTTTTTGGCCCACCTTTATAGCTCTTCTGGCACAAATTCAAAAGACCTAAATTAAAACTTAAGTCTTGGAATCATGAAGTGTTTGGAAATATTTTTAATGTTGTTTTCAAAGCTGATGAGGAAGTCAGTTACTATGAATCCAAATTTTGAAGTCTCCCATAACATTAAAGATAAGATAAAGTTATAAAAAACAAAAGCTAATCACCTTCTTCTCATGAAAACAGAAGAAGCTTATTGGGAACAAAAAAGTTGTATCAACTGATTAAAACAGGGTGATAAAAGCACACATCTCTTTCATGATTTTGTAAAGAAAATACAAAGGAAAATAGAATAAATGGTATAAAAAATGAGGATATTTGGATAGAATATCGCAATAGGATGAATGAATTATTTGTAAACTACTTTAACATCATAACAAATAACAATTCAGTTATCCCCATTGTTGATTCTCTTGAAATCTTTCCCAAATTAATCACTGAATCTGAAACAATATTCTAATGGTGGTAGCGCCGAGATATGAGGTTGAACAGACGATGACAAACACAAAGAGAAGAAAACGAAAACAGGGAATAGATAATCTATAACCCTAGGTCAGAGTATAAGAGACTTTAGAGAAAACTCAAATTATATTCAAAACAATCTGACGTCAAAAATAGGGTTTAAGAGCCTTTTATAGAAATGCTCGAAACCCTATGCCAAAATTACAACATGTTCCTCACGAAATAAAATAAAGCCCAGTCTAATTACAAAGTCATTGAAGCTGGTTAAGTATTTTAATTAATTCAGTAAAAATATAAAATGTAGAAAATTCACTAAAACAACAAAAAGAGGGCCTAAGCGATGGAATTTTGGGTATGGGCTTCATCACCAGGTTGTGCCCTCGTGATGCTTTTAAAAATCGTTGGGCTTCTCAACACGTTCGATTTGAGTGGTCGCAATACCTAATTCGGATAACCGAACCCAAAATAAAGCCCGTTTTTGTTTGTCCAAAAGGGCCATATAGCCATGGGCTTGTGCAACTACATCATCCTCTCCTTCTTCAGAAGAATTTGTCCACGAATTCTCACCTTCATCATCCTCAACAACATTGGTAAACTGCACCAGGTGATTCACGTTGAAAACATTAGGGGTCTTTATGTGGCTGGGTAACTTTAACCTGTATGCATTCGAATTAATCTTTTCAATGATCTCAAATGGACCCACCTTCCTTGCAGCTAACTTGTTGTACTCGTGCACATGATAGCTATCTCTGGCCAACACATCCCATACAAAGTCCCATATGGAAACTCCACCAGTCAGTTCTTCTTATCTGCGACAACCTTGTACTTCTGTGTTGTTTCCTCTAGGTGTTTGCGTGTAATCTGAATCCATAGTTCCCCGTGAGTGTCCACCCTAGTTGAACTCTTGTCAATCATTGGGAAAGCCAAATCCATCAGACTCTGTGGGTTATAATCATAGACTACCATGAAGGGACTATACCAAATACTGCGTTTGTGGTTCCTGTTGTAGGTGAGCTCAACGTGATAAAGGTGTGGATCCCATGCTTTCAAGTTCCTGGAGACCTCTATGCGCAACATGTTTCCTAATGTGCGATTAGTTACCTCAGTTTCGCCGTTTGTCTGCATGTGATACGCGCTGCTAAAACCCAACTTTGTTTTTGTAAGGAGCCAGAAACTCCTTCAAAATTTCTCGACAAACCGTGTATCGTGATCGGAAACGATATTCAGGGGTAGGCCATGTAAACGATAGACCTCACGAAAGTATAAATTAGGAATATTCACAGAATCCGTGGTTTTCTTGCAGGCAATTAAATGGGCCGTCTTAGAAAACCTCTCAACCACCACAAAAATAGAATCGTTACCTCTCTGTGTTCTTGGCAGTCGAGAGACAAAATCCATGATAACACTTCGCCACGGTCCCTCCGGTATTGGGAGTGGTAAGTATAGAATTGCGTTGGAGGATATATCTTTTGCCACCTGGCAGAATCAACAACCAACTACAAAACGAATAACATCTTGCCTCAAATACAGACAGAAGAACTGACTGGATATAGAGTGAAAGGTTTGATCTCTGCCACAATGCCCCTCGTTATGTCTCTCTTGTACAATTAGTAACATTACATTTCCCTCATGAAGACAGAGTAAGTTACCTTTTAAGAGGTAACCGTTGCTCACTGCAGAATCTTTTCTCAAACCTGCGCTGACGTCCTCTAGAATAGGACCAAAATATGGATCGATAGCCAGTGGATCTTTCATCATCTCAAATCCCACAACCTCTCATTCCATACGAATCATCATAATGTGTCAGATCAGTGCATCAACTACGCGCTTAATTGATCCTGAAGGTGCTTGACGGCAAAGGTAAATTGTTGAGTAACCGCTACCCAACGTGCATGGCGGGAAAAGAGCTTCTCCTGACTATACAGATGCTTGAAGAGATCATGATCGGTGCATAGGACAAAGTAATTATAGGCCAAGTAGGAACTTCAGTGCTCTAAAGCTTGTACAACTGCATAAAACTCCTTGCCATAGGTGCTGTAGATGAGTTTAGCTTCACTTAACTTCTCACTGAAGTAGGCAATAAGTCAGTCTTGTTGGTTGAGCACAACTCCAATGCTTAATCTGGACACATCACAATGTAGTTTTAACCATGTTGAAAAATTAGGTAGAACCAGAATAGTTGTAATGTTCAGTCTTACCTTGATCTCTTCAGACCCAATAGTTGCTTCAACGGTCCAGCAGAAGGTCTTGCCCTTCATACAATTTGTAATGGGAGCCAAGAAAGTGCTGAAGTTATGTATGAACCTCCTGAATGAAACCAACCCGTGAAAATAACGGACTTCGGTGATAGAAGTAGGTATAGGCCAGTCATGCATTGCTGTCATTTTCGACTTATCTACTGACAAGTTATCCTTTGAAAGAATATAACCCATGAAGAGAACTGAATTTGTCATAAAGAAACACTTGTCGAGTCCCCCATAAAACTCTTCTCATCTAAAAACAATCAAAATTTCTCTTAAGTGCTGGGGGTGCAGCTCCGCCGTAGTACTATATATGAGAATATCGTCAAAGTACACAACTATAAAGTTTCCAATGAATGGGCAAAATACTTGGTTCATAACTCACATGAACGTATTAGGATCATTTGAAAGGCCGAATGGCACGACCATCCACTCAAACAGACCTTCTTGGGTTTTAAAGGTTGTTTTCCACTCATCTCCCATACGGATACGAATCTGGTGATATCCGCTCTTCAAATCCAGCTTCGTAAACATACTAGCACCACTAAATTGATCTAGTAAACCATCAAGGCGAGGAATAGAAAATCGATACCTGACTGTTATTTTGTTGATAGCCCAGCTATCCACGAACATCCTCATTGAGCCATCCTTCTTTGTTGTTAACAATGCAAGAAACGCACAAGGACTAAGGCTCTCACGGATGTGGCCTTTAGTCAACAGTTCTTCCACCTGTTTACGAAGCTTCTCATGATCTTTTGGACTCATCCGGTAATGCGGTTGGTTTGGTAGGCTAGCACTCGGTACTAGGTCAATCCGGTGCTATATGTCTCTTAATGGAAGAAGACCTATAGGCAGATTATTAGAAAATACAATATAAAATTCTGCTAATAGCAGTCGAATGCGCTCAGGTCTCCCAACAAACAGATCAACATTAGATTCTTAAACAACCAAAAGATAAATAATTCATGTATCACTAGCATGATCTATAAATTATTTTCGAGCTACAAAATTCTTACCCGAATCTTGTAATACAATAAGTGTGGGTTTTGGGGATACCTCCTTAGTTGGTGTTAATATGAATCTCACGTTATTCCATATAAAAGTATAGCGGTTTTTCCTACCATCGTATGTGACACTTATATCCTATTGCCATGGTCGGCCTAGCAATAAGTGAAAAGCATACATAGCAATGACATCACACTATGCCTTATCTTTATAGTTACCAAAAGAAAAAGATACGAGGCATCTTTTAGCGATTTTTACATCACTACCTTTTTTTAACCAGACGAGCTTGTATGGGTTTGGGTGGTTTTCTGTTTTCAGGGTCGGCTTTTGCACAACTTTTTCAGAATAGCATTTTTGCAGCTTCCTAAATCAATAACAAATTTGCATACCTTTACCTCGATAGTACAAGTCGACTGGAAAATATTGTTCTGTAGCCAATCATCCCCTTCACTTCTTGCTTTAGGCGTAAACCAGAAACGCCTTAAAACCAATGTCTGTCCAACATCTCCTCATGTAACCTGGTCCTCTTGAACCTCATCAACAACATTCTCTAGTTCCTCATCAAACTGTGGGTTACCTTCCAGATCAATATCAACAAATCTAGTAAACAAACCCCTCAATTGTTGTGACTGTTGTCGTAATTTTGGACACTGTAAAGATACGTGCCCTAGTTCATGATAATGGTAACACTTGACTTGCGAGAACGTACATGCGCAACTAGGGACCTGCGAATTAGCACATATATGCTTAGTGGTGGCAGTTGGTACTGCTGGGCTGGGACCTGGAACCGTTATTTTTGGAAATGTTTTGAATTTGTTCTGGCAGTATCTCCTCCATAAGGCCTTCGTGAAATGGATTTCTTCAGATGCAGTGCGCGTTGATATGTTTCAAACACATTTACGGGGTTAAACATGCTCAACTGGTTCTGAAGGTGTTGTATCATTCCACCTATGTAGCAAGATACTAATTGATCTGCTGAATCAGCAATATGAATAAGGTTTTGCAGCTTATAAAAATCGTTAGTGTATTCATCAACAGTCCTTGACCCTTGCTTAAGGTTTTGGAGTTGCTGGTACATTATACGCACATAGTTGTAAGGCAAAACGTAACCCTCAAATGCTTCACAAATTTAACCCAAGTTAATATTTTTGACTTACCTTGCCTTGATCTGGCCTGCTTGAGCTGCTGCCACCAAGATGCAGCTCGAACTTGGAACTTAGTTGCAGCTAACTGTACCCGTTTTCCATATGTAACCTCCTTGAAATGAAAGATTTCTTCAACCGAGGCGATCCAATCTAAAAGCTCGTCCGGTTTTTTGGCGTTCTGATTGAAATCTCTCGCTGGAAGTTTCTCAAAGAGTTGTTCACAACAATCTTGTGGGTAATATTGACCTCTACCTCGTTCTCTCCGAGGAGCAAACGGATTATGCTCGCGGCCGTTCTCTCTCAGACCCCGATGACTGGTTGCTCGAACCTGGAGCTCGAAATCTGTTGGTTTGGTTGTTCACCATCCTTTGTAGTGTTCCTCTTACATCTCTCATATGGTTTCCCAGCGTATGCACCTTTTCACCAACTTGGCTATATGGTATGATACATGTACGCTATGATACAACTTAAGGGAAAAAAGTCCATGTGGGCCAAGTATATGGACTATGTCTACTATAAAACCAATAACCCCCTTTAACTTAAAAAACTATTAAAGGCTCAATAACTTGAAAAAGATCAATTAATATTAAGGATACTTCTAAACCTCATAATCTACAAAATTTAGGTAATGGAAATATTTATTTTTTGTTCGACAAGTGGTTCGATAAACTGCCTATAATTCAACTATCTAATTCTGAAAACTATTATTGGTATTATTCTGATAAAGTGAGTAAATTTTGAGAAAATAACACATGGAATATGGACAAACTAAGATCAAATATCACTCCTTCTGGTATTAACAAGATCCAAAATCTTAAGATACATATGGATAGAGATGATACGATAATTTTGTTATTAGGGTAATTTGGATACTTTGAAACTAAACCAACTTGGAATCATATTAGACAAAAATGATCAACCTTTGTTCTCTTTACAAACATTTGTATCATCCCCACCAAGTTTTCCTTACTGTTTTGGAAAACCTTATAAGGTGGGATATATGTTGACACCAACCTTAAGAAGAAAAGCTTCACTTTAGTATTTAAATGCTTGTTTTGTAAAGATATATAGACAGTCAATCTTATTGGTATTAACATTAGTAAGTATATGACTCTTCAACACATCAGTAAGATGTTGACATTGGTGTAAAATTATCCACATTAAAATAATTCTTCCTACGATAATAAGCTAGACTATCTAGTAGTACATAAATAAGAGAAAATATGATGATCTTAATGTTACCACTGAGACCATATATAATAATATTAACCATATGCTTTCATGTTTTAATAATACTAATACTTTTAAGAAAACATTATGGGTTAGTGATATTAATATAACTAATACATAATTATTTTCTTTCATTTTTAAAATAGAAACATATTATATACTATTAAATGAATTTCTCCCCATGAAAATAGAATAAAGTTAAATTATGATGGATCTTGTTTCATGAATGAAGAATCTAGTGGTGCCGAAATATTTAGAGATATTCCTATTGTAGATTTTTGGTAAAGTAAACCCTTTGGTAAAGTGACCTAAAAGACTTTAAGAATGTTGATATTGAATATGATTCGGAATTGCTTATTGAAATGTTGTCAAAGGGTATTGCCCCCTCGTTTTTACATCATATTATCAATTTCTGTGGAAACCTTATCAAACATACAATGATCATTAAACACATATCCAGAATTCAAAATCAGGAAACTGATTGGTTGGTCCAATGGACTCTTAATTGTAATACGAGATTAGGCTATGACACCATTTAAATCCTCAACCCGCTTAGAGAGATTATTCTTTCAGAAAAGTTCTAGGATTCTGTTATTTGAGTCCAAATGAATAATTATGTTCTCCTTGCGGATACTATTGGATGATATCACTTTAATTCAATATCATGCTCTCAATTTAATTTCAGATCACTTAATATTTATAACGAATTAACAAATGGCACTCAAGTTGCAATTCAAGTATTTCATGTGAATATTTTATTGAAGATATTCCTCAAGATGCTAGAATAGTTGATGCTCAAGATAATGTTCAAAATTCTTGGTGTAGTTGCGGATTCCTACTCCAATTGTTGATCACATATATGCTTATTGCTCCATGCAAATCATAAGGGATAGTCTCCCCTTGTAAGAATGTAAACTTCTTCCTCAAGCCTTTTTTTTCCTAAACAATCCATTTCATATTCAATAAAGTAATTTACTTTTAGAAAAAAAATATTGAATGAAAATTAACCACTTGATTTAGAGACCAAATAATAATAAGTGATCTAATAAATAATATATAATACAAATTATATTGGGTAAAAATCACCAATAGTCCTATATTTTGTGTTTTTATCAAATTAGATTCTTTCGTTCACTTTTGTTTTTCAGTAATCCTCCATGTTTTAAAACTTTGCATGTATAGTCTCATACGCGTGCAATTGTTTATGAGCTATCACATGTCAACTCAAAAAATATATTTTTGTCTCATATTTGGTCCCCGGTCTTTTATCAATAATACACACCCAATCTTTTACAAATAATACTTAAATTTAAAGGTCGAGTATTATTGACAAAAGATTGGAGTGTTAAAAGAAATTTTTGAGGAATTGTTTTTTGTTAAAATTTTTTGTATACAAGGAAAATATTTTATAGTACATTAAAAGAAAATAATAATAATATTGATGATATCTTGATTATATTAGTCTTTCTTAATAATCACTTTAATTATTTGTTGAATCTTTTAGTCTTTATAATTAATGTTCAATTAATCTTTTAGTCTTTCCAATTAATATATTGGTGTTCTCATTTAATCTTCAAATAATATTTTGACATTCTTGTGATTATTATCTTAAAAACACTTATTATGACAATTTTCAACATGAGGGACCACATGTGAGACAAAATATTTATTGTTTGAGCTGTCAAGTGCAATTCCTAAACAATTACACGTGTAAAGTGACTCAACATACAAAATTTTAAAACAGATAAAACTAATGGAAAAGTGATTTTTAATCTAAATTATTAATAAAACAATATTATTTTAGATAAATGTTGCACTCCACCCCACTAATATATATTATGAATTTTATAACATTTATTTTAGAGTTAACAAATTCGTATAATTACTCTTATATGAATAGATGTTTTCTTAAAGTTTGATAATAATACAAAGAGAAAAGTACAAGTAAATACCCACTCAACTTCCTTATTACCAACTATTATCCGAAAATAGGATAGTACAATTTGGTACATCAACCTAAAAAATAGACAAAAATACTCTAGGTACCATATATACTCGATTTTTGTTTCAAACCTATTTTTATCCCCTTTCGAGACCCCTTTAACCAAAAAATAACTTCTCTTATTTTTCTCTTTCTCTGAGCTGTCGTCAATATACCCACCATATGAAAACCTTCTCCCCGTTATTTCTGTTACACCGTCAAACCGAAATTCTGTCGGCCACCGACGTCGATAGCATGAAATAACTACTTCGGAAGCCTTACACCATAAACCGTTGAGTATTCGTCGGCGAAGAGACCAATTGTCGTTATTAAAGGTACTAAGTTTATAAGAAAAGTATCTAATTTCTCTGTTTTTAAAGTGCATGTTGTTGTTTCAATACCATCAACATCACTTAGTTATACTGATATTATGTAGTTACGATTGTGACTTGGATAGTATGTACTGGGTTTATTATGGTTTATATTAGGTTTTGCAATTATATGTACTGTGTATCAGCTTATACGTGTTGTGTTATCTATTGAGTGCAGTTTATTCAGTTGATTATTGGTTTAGTTCATGTTTTCTGATTTTCTAGTTTTGTCGAATTCTATCTGAAAATTAAGAACAACTCGTATTTTCATAGCATGTAAACTTGAAAAAAAAATCACATATTTGTATTATATTGGATAAAACAACTCATTTCTGTAGTGTCTCAACACAATTGGCTTTCTTATTGTTACACATAATTCATTATCTATTCGTTCTCCAAACAACCCGAGCTATAAATGGTTCAAACAACTCGCTATTTTTAATGTTATATACACAACTTGCTATCTATGTTAACACACAAATCACGTTATTAAATGCCACCACCACAAGACTTCTATTAGTGGCACTGATTAAGGTAGTTGTGTTATGGTTACCTTGTGGGAGTTATTTGCTATCTACAATTGCAGATGTTTTACAGGTAATATGACTGCCAAAACAAGGTTTTACATGTTCAGATTGATGAGCCTAATGAATATTTTGAAACATAACCATATTATCTCTGCCCACATTGAAACTACAAGAGACACATCAATCTACAAGATTTTGTAGGCATCATTCGACCTCCGCACAGAGAAAATCGCAAGGAAAAAGTTTTACGCGCTAATTGAGCTAATTATAATGACGTTGTCGATCGAGGAAGACGCGTTCCGAATAGGGTCAAAGTTCAAGCTAACGACTGGCAATGTAAAGGTTATTTTTTCCTTAAGCACGGTACAAAGGAAATTTCTTTAACAAAATCCAGAGGATTCTTCAGCAAATAGGTACACAGGATAGAGGATGATTCAAGGATAATGCAAAAATACTTCATGGGTGAAACTTCAAGGAAAATTGGACCGACAAATATGGAAATCGTATCGAAAATAATATAAAAATACCTCTAAATCTACTTTATGTTATAAGTAGGATGTTCAGTTGCAATAACATACCATGTTGTGTCGTGTTTTATAGGAATGTATAGCCAAAGCTATCAGCCGAGGGGGGGGGGGTGAATTAGGGGACGTTGTTGGGCTGTAGATATTATTTATTTTCTGAACCCTATTTTATGAAGATGTAATGGGTTGGAATATGGCATAGTTTATCGAAGACCTCGATAAAATAAACAACTATGACTGGTCTGGAGCAGTAGTGTAGAAGATTCTTCAGTTGATTAGGGTTTGTGTTGTAGAAGGAAACCCGATTGAGTTATCGGTTGCGTTGCACTTCTATTCGTAATAATGTTTTATTATAATTAAATATTAGTTAAAATAGATCTAGTGATGATAATAATTTTATTGATACAACACCTCATCTTGATCCAACTCCTACAGTTACAGTACAAAACAACTCACATAATTTAATTATCAAAGAACTCTCAAAATCCCATGTATCGTAGAATAACTCGCACCCTTCTGGTTGGTATTGAAAAAAACCCGCTCTATGTATTATACCACAACTTACATAACTTAATTATAAAAGAACTCTCATAATCAAATATATTCTAGAACGACTCACACTATTCTGGTTGGTAACATAAACAATTTCCTCTATGTATTATACCACAACTTGCAATATTGTTGGTACCATAGAACTCCCAAGTTGTGTGAACATAAACAACTCGCGTGCATGTATTTTCTTGGTTGTTCTTCAATTGATAGGTTTTGGAAGCTTCCTCAGTGTTAAAAGAGGCTAAAAGAGCAACATGCAGAGGATTTGAAAGAAGTGAAAATCTAGATGTTGTAGCGGTTATACCGGAAGAAAAGACTAAGAAAAGGAAGAACCGTGCATCCCAACGAACAAAGAAAAGGGCGACACACACAAGGAAACACCCTAATCCCAAACCAAACAACCAACCCCAGACAGATCTGACACCAATGATTCTATCAACAACAACAACCCAATCATCTCAACCAGAGTCTGGGGACGAACAAGATAATGGTATGGATACAACGCTTAATGATTTTATGTTGCAACATAGATAGAATAATTCAAAGAAGACTGGAAGAAATAGAGTTGCAACAACGTTTGAAGATCGGAACATAATCACAGCAAAGAAAACAACAAGTTTTAAACATCATTCCATTCTCCCAATCAAATAATAATGTGTATGGTATTCTTGTGGAAGATTGAAGAGCTGCGGAAACAGGTAGTGGCACTTGAAAAACAAAAATATTACAGTGCATTATCCCCGTCTTTTTGCTCTACTGGAAGCCCCGCCAAGGAGAAGGAAAATATGTTATCGGTACAACAATTATAAATTATCCCAGCTTAAAGAGCACCAGTTGTGCCATCTGAAATGCAGGCATATGCTACAACACCAGAAGGGCAAATATAGGAGGCCGAAAAGGTTAATGAAATAGTAACACAAGAGAAGGTCGGTGATGGAAATCATTCACTTGCAATGGTACCATCTCCAGTAGGACCGATGTAGTGCCTCGAAATATGGTAGATGTGCCATTGGTGGCCAGACCAGAAGAGGTAGTGGAGACACATCATTCTCCTCAACTAGATGTACAGACTGACAAGTCTCTTCTTCCATATGAGAAAATGGCACGTCAAAATCCTCCAAATAAGACAAATAAAGATGAGTCTCTTCTAAAGGAGACTCGGGCGAATGACCCATCGCTCGTATCTCACGTCTAAGAGGAAGGAGGTTGTGAAGAATCTAGAGTAAAGAGGTAGAAGCTCGTGAAAAGAAAGTGGCAACTGAAGATTCTAGTCTTACCGATGCAGAAGGTCGTGAAGATGTAAGTGTATTCGAAGTACGTTAAGATTAAACTAAGTGAATATATGTTGTGATATACTGTTTCTTACGTGATATTGTATAAAATTAAACTTTGATATATTGGTTTGAACAAAATAGAAGGGTTAGTGTTTTAAAATAACTTGCATGAATGTATTTTAAAATAACTCGCACAACCTTCTAGTAAAGAACTCGCTTGAATGTATTTTAAACAACTCCCGTGATATGTGTTACAAACAACTCGCATAAGTAAAGGTCAAAGAACTCTCACGATATAGTACAAACAACTCGTATTTTATTTTTTTGTTATACGTGTACTTGGGTATCTAACGCATCAAACAACTCTCGCTAGTCTCATAATATATTCGTTTCAAACATCTCGCATGTCTCATAATATATGCAACATGCAATATATGCATTTCAATTAGCTCGCATGTGTAGAAAAAAAAGCAATCCACTGTAGCAACCTCTGGCATTACACATAACTCTCATTTTATAAAATGCGAGGAACTCGTATTTTAGTTGTTTCAAAAAATTCTCATGTTTTATAATTTTTTAGTACTCGTATTTTTGGTTGTTGGAAAGATCTTTCGTGTTTTATTGTTTTAAAAAACTCCCATGTTTGATATAAAAACATGTCGACCAACAACTAACCCAACAAGAACAACAACATCAAGGAGAACAACAATAACCAGCCTTGGGAAAGAATGAAAGGCTAATACAAACTAAAGCAACACAACCAATACTAGTGCAAGTTCCAGAGTTTTCCAAATCCTGCACGAATTTAACACTACTCAGCCAGCCACAAGCAGCGGTAGAAGTCCCACAACAAGTTGGAGAGGTATTTGAACACCAACAACCAGGCTACACAAAGTCAGAATAAAGTATCCAAGCAGAAGTGGTGGAACCATACCGAATCCAATGGAAAATCGAGAAGGACAAGTTGGAAAATAGATACGCCTAATAACACAGTATGTTTAGAAAAACAAATTTTTAATAATTATTACATGCAATATACACAATTGTATTTTGATGAAGTTGCTACATTTGAGCTTGATGTTATATTGTAATGGACTCTAGATTCAGTTACAGATGATGCGATGAATAAACTTTTAAAAGATAGTGTTGTTGAAAAGGTTGTAGAGGATTCAACAACATTGGTCGTCGCTGTAGATGTGGTAAGTGTATTTTTAGATAATTAAACATAAAATATCTATAGTTATGATGTTATAGTTTGAAAACCACTTTTCTATGTTCCAGTCAAGGAAATAGACAGTGGAAGATGATGATATGCTTCCTAATTTTGCTCTTTTGAGTCCAACACAGGAGTTCGTGAAAGAGTTAAGTCTGACACTAGAGCCAGAGGCAGAGGCAGATGTAAGTTTCCCTGATTGGAAAAAGACTACACCAACAACGCAATTGATCGATGTTAATAAATACTACAAAGTCCTTAAAATTAAAAGCAAAGAAAAACGGGAAGAACCGAAAGTGTGGTATTTACCAATGTCACAGTTTAGCTACAAACTTAATGTGGCCGTGAGTGAAATGTTGGCGCTAGCTTACGACCAGGACTTGGACTACAAGGTATAATATAACCCGCTCTTGCATTATAATTTCATGGCATATGTTTGTTAATATCTCATATTTGGCTATACGACTCCAACTTGTCATTGGATAGATTGTTGACGCTTAGATTCTCAGGAAGCTTAAAGAAGTAGAATGGAAAGTTCCATGCAAAGCTTGCCCTGGTAGAAAATACATCACCGTATAAATTTGTGGCCACGCTACAGTAAGTTTAGCGATAAAATAAAAAGAACTCTCATGTTTAAATTAAAAATAACTCACTTAAGTTTCCTATAAATTAAAAATAACTCTCATGTTCGAATAACAAAGAACTCGTGTTTGGTTGAGTAAAATATAGAAAAGAACTTTCATGTTTAAAGTACAAACAACTCGCGCAATTGGTTGAGTGTAAATATGGTAGTATTTTTTGGAAAATATGAATTTATGAAGGCAGTTATGGCCTTGTAATAGCAATGAAGTAATATCATAATATCCAAATAAATCACGCAATATAATTAAAAAGAACATGCGGGTTTAAACCCAAAGAACTCGCGCAATAATATTAAAAAGAACTCTCTTGTGTAGAATATACAAATAACTCTCATAAGAATAATATATAAACAACTCGTGCAAAGAACGCTTATGTTTAGATTACAAAGAACTCTCATGGGAAGAATATACAAACAACTCTCATTTACTCAATATAATGTAAACAACTCGTAATGTTAGTAGTTGATGAGTCCGAATTCTGCATGCTCCCCGGACAAGGACAGATCGGTCCAAGGCCTCCGGACCGGACAGATCACTTCGAACACTCAAGCCATAGGACTGTTCGAACTATGACAAAAGTACTAAAAAACCTAAACACTTCTTGACTAAGCTACTTGCTCTCCTCCTTAGAGCTCATGGGTCTTTGAACATGACCCGAGTCCATTAAACATGACCCGAAAGCCCATAAGGGCCCAAACATTAGGTAGAAATACCCAACCACCTGCATTAAGTGTGGATAATGAGAATTAACTGCTACCAGCCAGCTTAATTATCTCTCTACTCTCTACACTAAATACATAACACCCACATACCACTATAAAACACCAACCAAATTACAAGCCTACCCTCAGGCGATTATTATCCACACCAGTAGTGAACAACTCTAAAGTTCCAATTTACTATATAAAGAAACAGTCGTTTTCTTAGTATACAAAGCACTCATTTCCTTATGTAATATAAACAACTCACAATATTAATAATACACAAGTCTCAAAATTGAAACTTAATGTAAAGAACTCTTATTGTTCTTTACATTACAAAAAACTCACTGTGTGGGATTACAAATAAGAACAACTCGTGTGTTGTCTAAATAACGTAATAAAAAAATCATTCTTTAAAGTTGTGCCTCACATGTCCTCCTGTTATGGCCTGCTTTCAAACAACGGCCACATCTCAAATACTTGGTTGTCACTTCTCCTTTAGACGAAATTTCATTTTTCTTAGGTCTTCTAGGGCATATTTTTATGCTAGGTCGCAGAATTCCTAGCTCCGACGAATCGTTAGAGCTTGATCTTTCGGTGAAGTCGTTTATGGCCGGTATGCTAAAAGAGTAGCTTGACCTGTAATTTTTAACCGTGAAAAACGAATCTATCAACATCAGAGGATCTTGCTGAGTCGATTGTATTGCCGCTAAGGTGTGAGAACATAGAAAACAATATTGTTGCCATACAACATAAGAAAATTTGAAATCCAGCATATTAACAAACATTAAAGGGTCTGAAAACACTTCAAACAAGGGGGGAGAAGACTTACCGACTAGCTAGGTTTGGCCTTTTCGACATTTTGCTTTAGCTTCTTTTCATACTCAGGGAAAAATTAGTACTCCAGCTTAGCCCATCCGAATATCATCATGCAATTCGAGTCATAAACAAGACTTTCATCTTGAAAACCAATTTAACAATGGGTAGGCCGTACAGTTTTTTTTATCTGTACGTTAAAAGGTTCAGTCGTAGTAGATGTCATAGCACCGTATCGATCCCCTTTAACAAATTCCTGAACATACTTATCCAGAGGTAAATTTTCAAGAATTTTTTTAATTCTTTCACCACCTACATAGAAATTCTGAAAGTATATCATTAAAAAGATATGTAGTGTGAGAATAAGCACATCGATGAAACAAACATAGCATCCTAGCTTTATACTCTTTGTTAGTGTGATCTAGAGCACTCTTCAAACTTTGAATAATATTAAAATAACAGTACGCATGATAATAGTTTGGATACAAGACAAAAACATCATTAATGATATCAGAATGAAGGTCTAAAATAAATATGATTTGACGCTCCAACAAATAAGGTTTCAAACACTCCAAAAACCACAGCCAATTGACAGAGTCTCAGTACCCATGATACCAAATGCAACATGGAATAGACCTAAAATATTGATACAAGCATGATAGATTGTAGAGATAACTCACAATGTACGTTGTAAGACAACTCCCAATGTATGTTGTAAGATAACTCGCAATAAAGTTATATTATAGTGATCAAAACTCACATTTGGTTAACAAAGAACTGAGATAGTCATATGCCGAATATGAATCTTGCATGGTTGTATTGTATTGAATAACTCACATTTTGGTAACAATAAACTCGCATTGCATTTTGTAATTTTAATACAACTCTCCTAATCCATCAAATTATAAGAAAAGCATGTAACTAACCGTTGTTGTCGTCGTTTCGTACGGTAGACAGTAATACACCCTCATACTTGCCGGTTAATAAGGTTCCATCAACATACAACATCGGACGGGATGAATGAAAACCTTGAAGACATGAACCGAATGTTATAAAACAACTCTTGAAGGCATTTCCAGCTTATAATTCCAACTGGCAGTCGGTAGTAATATCACGGCTCTTCAGTCGTTTGAAATATTCTCTTAGTAAACTAAAAGAACTTGAACTATCTCTGAAAACTCCCCTCCTTGCCTTCTCTAAAGTATTACATGACAGACGGTATGAGATTTCTAAACCATAGTCTTGTTTGCCATAAGATTGTATGGTTTTGGCTGTTAACGAATGGCATGTCTGGAGAGAAGTATGAATTTTCTCCGCAATCAAATCTGATATCAAATTCCTATGCCTCTTTTGTTTTTGGAAGAAAACGGGGCTGAAAGTATAGTGCACAACATACCTCTTAATCATCATTAAGTCGGTGGTGGAATCAATTGATGCATAAAATCTCCATTTACAGTCGCTTAACACTTTATTTTCACAATAAGCAGTGATCTTGCTTGCTGTATTGTTCATGTGTTTGAAAGAAAAACCATGCTCTAAAGCATAACGACATAAAGATAACCTTAGAATTGCAGAACCTTCTTCAAAAGCTGGACCAATCCCTGTGATAGCATCAGCCCAACCACTAGTAGCAAGTTTTTTTTTCTCTGATCAGAACTAACTAAACAACTATAACTCTCCCCACTAGTTAGTTTATCATGTGGGTTTCTTCGAAACTGATGTTAGACTGTTTACGCTTTTGACCAAAACCCTTATCACCATAACCTTTATCAAGGGGTTGTTGCTATGTGACAAAACTAACCCGTTTTAAATGCTCCAACTTAAGATATAAATCTAAACCAACAAAATATTTCTCATCATTAAAGAAACAATTCTTGTGACCACCGTAGGAGTAAGAAATAATGTAGTTACCTCTAACCAGCTCCTCCCATCTGCTTTCCACATACTCTTGAATACTTTGAAAATTTTCAAACTCCGTGAAAAACACAATTGCAGTTTGGTGATCATGTTTGAAAATACGAACTCGTGGTTTAGAAATACCTTACCATGCATTGAGCAGTTTTAAAAAGATTACATGGCATAAAAATACCAATAGGTTAGTTAGTAATAAACACAATTGCAATACAAATAACCATACAACTCGCTAAGTCTAGTAACAAAAGAACTCACTTATACGGTAACACAAAGAACTCGCATTATAAACTTAATCAATACAACTCTCACTTTGTAAATATAACACAACTTTCATTGTGAAATATTATAAAAAGAATACGCAATATTGCACTCAACTCTCAAGTTCTAATTTAATCAGCAAATAACTCACATTGTGAACGTTATGAATACAACTCTTAAGCTCTAGATGTGATGTATACAACTCGCATTGTGAATATTATACAAAAGAACACTAAATAATGTAAAAAAACTCGTAGGTTCTAATTTAGTCAGCAAAAGAACTCGCATTACCAAACTCTCATGTTCAAATAAAAGATATAAATCTAACAACTCGCATTTTCTACACATTAATAAATCAAACAATTTGCATCCTCATCCAAACAACTCACATCTTCTATCACGCATGCTTGGACAACTATAATGTCGAGCCTATATATTGTTTCAAGCCCAAAAACACATCCGAGACAATAAAAAGTATATAATTATTAAACAACGATTAGATTCATAAATTTCCCCAATGAACATTTGTTCGATAAAAAAAGCCAGGAATCACACTCACGTAAGTTTCTACTAGCTCACAAAACTTAGGAAAGACATCGTTTAACAAGGAAAATCATAAATTAACCTAAAAACTAGTAGTTATAAAAAATGGTAGGATGAAAGAACCGGAGGAAGAAAAACATCGGTGAACATCCGATCGGCTTGTATACCCTAAAAAAGCAGTAGTTAGATGCATTTTATAAAGAGATTACATAAATATACTGACTTTAAACTCGTCGATCACCTCAAAATTATAGTTTCTTTGCAGTTTTTGATGGTTTTTGTTGGCGGTAGGATTAAAATCGTTAGAAACGGTTAGATATTTTTAAATATTTAAAACATATATTAAAAAATTAGATATAACATAAAACGTAAACTAGCTATTGATAGAAATATAATATTTAAGTAACACCGTACATGTAATTTGCTTAATAAAAATTAAATGCTCTACTCCAAATCTTTAGAAGTTTTAAAACAAATAAAACCAAGATTCTGACATTCTGTCAGATAAGGCATATAATCTGAATATTACATTTAAATGCTAATATCAAATCTTACATGAAAAAACACATCTATCTATATGATACTACACATTTTGATTTGTCAGGTTGTCATCATCAAGAATTGTTACAATTCTAAGTTCGAATTTAGATATATAATTAGGTTAGAGTTGGTAAATAAGCTATAAATTATCTTTGTAGTTTTACATAATTAAATTTAACTGTCTTATATATTAAGTAAATGATAAATACTGCAAATTTTCCTTGACATGGAAAATTCATCTCATCTAAATAACAAATACTGTAAAAGAATTTGTTGTGTATTTGGTATTTTAAATATGATTATTTATGGTGCACCCTTCGGTTCAATTCAATTATTTTTTATAGTATATAGTTATAACAAAAATAAAACTTATTTATATATATATATATATATATATATATATAAAATACTAATAAACTTTTTTGTTCTCTCTTCATACTATTTACGAAAAACATTGCATAAAAACTCCGACCTTGAATTTGTCCAAAACAATATTTATATAAATATTTATACACAAAAATAAATAGCATAAAATTAAAAAATTTAAATATAAAATCAATTGAACATAAAACTTATAAAATAATTTATAATTTTTATAATCAAAATTATATTTTATAAAACATTTCTTGAATTCGAAAAAAACTAAACGAGATAATTATTTTTGAAATAAGAATTATTTTATTTTCGATTAAAAATAACATAACTCATACATTTAACGAAATGTTGATAAAACTATTAAAAATAAACCACGTAATCTATATTAAACAGATAGTGATGAACATTTAAACAAAACACATATTAATCGATATTTATCGTAAAAATAAAATAAATTAAATAATATAACATACACCTTATCTGTATTATTTTTATTAATATACATTATTAGTTTATTTTAAATTATTTAATACTATTTTTTTTGCTATTGTTATTTTTTTTCTAATTTGTTTTATTATAACTATATTGAGATGAACTTATTTTTATTATAATCATAATAACAATCCATTACGTTATTTTAATGGTTTATAAAATTTTAAAATACTTATCTTTTCGTCATTCCAGTGGCAAATACGATATTAACCCGTGTTGAGATCAAACTTGTTGTGTTCCATTAACTTTTTTGAATCCAATCTAATCTTATGATGGTATTTCCTAACATATATTAGAACATCCACGAGTTTTAATTCTGACATAGATGTTTTCAACTTCAAACACTAACATCGATATCATATCTTTCGGAGACTAGGTGCGAATGTTAACAAATTATACATTTTTAATTTGTATATTTCATAAAATATATACGCTGAGCGTGCGCTTGATATTTCGTTTGGTACGAAATGTAGTACCTATATCACAGTCTTCAAGGGGTTAGAGTCGAGAGTATAATCATAATTACTCTTGGATGTTATTTATGTTATAGTAAAATGTAGAGTCTTCTAGTTTTTTTTGTTTCGCATAAGAAAGTAAGACTATATATTGTCATTCAATCGTTATAGCAAGCAACCTCAATTTTATTTTAACAATGTACTCCTGCACTAATTCATGTTAACGTTATTTCATTCATAAAAGTTTTGAGTTGTATATATATTTCTCAACAAAATAGTTCTTGCCAAAAGAAAACTTCATCATCTCGTTGGAACAACTTATTCTTTCTTATGTGAGTTGAAGTTTCCAATGTGTTTAAAGAGGAAACAATACTTACTATTTATTATGTGATAAACATAATCTTAGTATCTCAAAATAGGGGTTTTTCTCCTTTTAAACATTTGTGTGATCATTTACCTGATTATTCATCATTGTACGTCTTTGGCTGTACTTGTTTTGTTATTCGAGCACATGGGGTGGCAGTTCATGAAGCTCTTTGGCATACTACTATGGCTAAAGAAATTATTGCTCTAGAATAACTATACATGTGATTTGGTTATGTTGTCGTATCCAACATACCATTGGTTATCATTGGGTCTACGAGATTAAACCAAATATGAGGGAGCTATTGAATAATATAACACCAAACTTATTTCTAAATGATATTCTCAAGAATATGATATGAAGAAACCATTTTCCTTGTTGCAAACATAACGACTGTTCGCACTCTTATTATATTTGATTGTGTTTGCCAATAGAGAATATCTCAGATTAGATGTGAAGAATGCATTTTTTGAATGATGACGAAATTTATATGACGTTTCCTTCATGTGTTTCTTATCAGCTTGATACAGTTTGCAACCTTCACAAAGCTCTTTATTGTCTCAAACAAGCTTCACGTGCTTAGTTTGAGAAGTTCACTTTGCTTGGCTTCCTACATTATCTCGTGACTCCCATTTATTCATCAAATATACAAAAACTTGTCATATTTTATTATCTTTGTTTGTTGATGACATAATAATTGATGGTGATGATTATGATGGTGTTGAATCTATGAAGTACAATTTGGAACATTGTTTTGCTATGCAAAACTTGGTATGTGACATTATTTGTTAGAAATTGAGGTTGTATTGTTTTTCAAAAGGCTATTTCTTATCTCTACCAACGTATATAACTGATTTGTTTGAGCGTGTATAACTCATTAACAACATAACTGTTGATATTTTTCTTAATACTAAGGCTCGATACTCTCCGTCAGATGAGATTCCTTTGGTGAATTCCAGTTTCTATCGTACCATTGTAAATAGTTTGAATTATCTTACTATGACTCGTCTAGATATTCTACATGTTATTTATATGGTTTCAGTTTATCACTACCCCATTATAATTAATTGGAATACTGTTTTTCGTAATCTCATGTATTTTTAAGGTACCAAATTTCATAGTATATTATTTTCTTCCATATATTTGTTAGATCTACGTGCTTACTAGGATGTGGATCAAGCTAGTAATCATACAGACCGCAAGTCTACCATTGGATTTTTTATTGTCCTCGATGACTAGGTTATTCCATATAGGAGAAATAAACAAGTTTTTATTTCTTGATTTTTACACAAAGTGAGTATCGTGTCATGGGCTCGACTAATATTTTTTGTGATACCAGTTGGTTGCTGATATACGATTATCATCTTACTTCTCTACATTGTAATAATCATAATATTATTCAGACTGCATGAAATTCAGTTTATCCATGAGCAAATGCGAGCATATATAGATTGATTTTTATATACACCGAAATATTGACACCGTCACATTATTATTTGTTCCTTCCTCTACCTAGATTGTTATATATTTACAAAAGAACACTTAAATTTTTCTGTTTCCTCTCTGAAAATTTAGCATCATGAATTTGAGAACAAATGTTAGCGTATATGTAATATTTTTATTGTTACATGTTATCACATTATTGTTGTTTTCAATATTTTTTGTTTGTGTTTCTTTACATAAAAATGTTTTTACCTATTGTATTAGTAAATAATAAAAAAATTTAATTCCAATAATTACCATAATTTATAAATTAAAAGAATCATGTGTCGAATTCATCTAATATATTAAAAAATCCTAAAAATATATGAGGTAGTGTAAACTCAAGCAATAAACTTATATCAATTAAAATTATTAAATAGCATTTACTATCGCCAATATGATTAGTGATTAAATTCCAAATATAGTTAGATATACTCTACCTCTACACTCGAAGTGGTTGATTAAATTAATAATTGGTGCAATAACAAAACTAATATGACTACTATTGTAAATAACATGTAAATTAACCATAACTAATATGACTATTTTACTTTAAGCAAACTTTTATATTTGTTTTATTAATATTCATTGTTTTTAAGTATATTTTTAAAGTGATTGAGGAAACATCATTTTGGAAGACTATAAATTAATATAGAAAGTTGTAACATAATGTTGAAGTTGTAACTTAGTTTTAAAGTTATAGCTTAGTGTCTAAAATGTAACTTAGATTTGAAATTATAACCAAATTTTAAATCTACAACTAAGTGAAAGTGATGGAGCTAAGGGTTAGATATGAGACTAAGTGCCAAACGTTAGAACTACATGTTGAAGTTGAAAAATGTGATTGGTCCAACTCAGGTGAAGATTTAAAGGCAAAAAAATGAGTAAGCAAAGACCATAAGATTTATTATTATTGACTCTCTATGTGGCTGTATGTTATTCCAAAGAATTAGGTGTAGACAACTATATTTGTTACTACGGGAACCTAAGGTGCGGGTTAATCTCATGTTGGACCGAAGGTCCAATAATTGGCTGGCAAATAGTTATGGGTATTTTTTTTAAGTTCCTAAGAGGAGCTTGATCACTTGAATTGAAGATTCTCAATTTTATGAAAAATCTACATCTTTGATTATGATGATTAATCTAGAGCACACATTGAAAAGGGAATTAGTATAATAATGTATGCATCATGAAATTGGCCCACTACTTGACAGTTCATACTTGTGTCAGAGTGGCAGCAACCATTTTCTTATTTGGTTTGGAAAATGTTTGTACCTATCGAATGTTAATGTGCGCCTTAATGTACTATGCTTTATATCTTTCAGTATATATAAAGTGAGAGAGAAAATTGAAGTGTGCTGTGGTGTACTATGAAAACCAGAGAGAAAACTTATTGTTTGTCTGGTTTTAGAGAGAATAAAAGTTGAAGATAAAACACTTAAGACAAAAAATCTAAGATTTATAGTTTATTTTTTAAGCCGATGGTTCTTTGTAATAAAAGATGAGTGGTTAAGTTAGTTGTGTTTTTAGAGAGTTTTCTTGTAACCTTCATCAATATAATTTGTGCTCGTTTTCCATGGATGTAGAATTTCATCCCGATCTCAACAATGTTAAATGTATTGTTGTGGGTTTGATTTTATGTTATATCTTTATTGTTAACTTTGTTGTATGAAAGGATAAACAGTCGAACCTCTATTTCTTCATGAATCCCCTTGGCAAGTGATCACTAGTTATTACCATAACTTTGGTTGATAGGAGAAATAGCTAAACCTATGCTACTTCATGCAGACTCTCGGCAAGTGATCACTAATTGTTACCATTGATAGCTCCAAAGATTTCTTAGTGGGGCTATATGTGGTATCAATGTTCGTAAGAGAGTATTTTAGAGACAGAAATAAGATAAAGAGAAAGAGAAAGAGACAAACTAAATAATAAGGTAATGATTGATTAATGAATCACCCTTTTCTCAAAAAGGGGTGATGCTTTATATAGTACGAGTGGCGAGTCTATAATTTACATAATTACCCTCTTCTTATGGATATTTCACACCCTATTACTTTACTAATCATTACCATAATTCTTAGTTATTTTACAAATCACCCTCAATATTACATATTTGTTGGGTTTCTTACACTATATTTTATAAAACCAAATTAACTCATCTATTTATCCAATTTAGCTTATTATTCTCAATATTTATTCCCCTTATCAGTAGCCACTCAGTCCTTGTGAAGATATTCGAGCAATGACTACTCTGTCGAATCAGATTTTCTTTCTTGTGTGTCTCCTCAGACTATTCTTTCATAAGTTCCTCCTCAAACTATTCTTTCGTAAGTGCCTCCTCTGACTACCCCTCCATGAGTGTCTCCTCGGAATATTCTTCAAAAAGTGTCTCCTCGGATTCGTGACCTCACTAAAGGCACCGGTGACTTCATATACACACGTCATATATTTTAGGCCACATATTAGAGCGGATTCTGATAGGTGGCACACATACTGCATCCACTCCACGTGTCAAAACAAGTTTCGACTGGTAACGTCTTTTGATCCACGTGTTAATTACCTCCTGACACAAACATACATGCCTTCCAAAATGATTTGTGGGCACATAGGTGGGTTAGAAAAATCTTACGATTCTCGACATATGTGTACTTCAAATCATAGGTAGAGTGGCTATCTTTTAAAAAACTATTCATGTTTCTAGACACCTGTTATCTAAGAAACACCTTTCACGTGCTTCGGTGTTTGTAACCATTGAAAGCTCACATTTTCTCCTATAAATACTTCAACTCACTCACCATTTCAAAGTTACTCTTTTTCACAGTTTCTAGAGAGATAGAGAGAATCTTTAGGTAGAGAGAGAAATGGTTTGCTTCTCTAATTATTTTCTTGCATCGTTCATGCCTAAAAATCCCGAGGGTCTTGAGTGATATAAAATTTGGGAGTGGTTCAATATCGGTAAAAGGGTTGAAGAAAGAAAATCCGCTGGCATATAAGAGGAGCCCAGACCCATGTAGATTATTCAAACTACTTACTACGGTTAGTGGCGTTTTATCAAAAAGCACTCAGAAGCGACAAGGACTTCAGGTACCAATACTCCAACCAATTCTCACACTATTAAACCCCCCTGTCATATTTGTTTGAAGCTCGATAAAGGTGACCTTAATCCTTCACTAAACTCAGGTAATACTTCCATATTTATTTTGATGGGTGACCCATGCCAAGTTAGTGAAAATCCAAGGACAGTCGTTCGAAAAGAAAGAAGTCTCTGAAGCCTATGGCAAAAAGGCATACCAATATTAAACTTGCTTCTACCATTCCTACCCTTCAATACACCCCATAAGGTACTCCACAAACAACTCATGAGGTCACTCCTCGTAAAGATTCGTCAAAACCTATGTGGGCGGAGGGGGCTATTGTTCCACCCTTCAAATCCATCCTAGAGGTACAAAATGTGTTTTATTGATGAATTGGATGATGATCAAGGAAAATATGTAATTGTTGTTGATGTTCAACCCATTAGAGGTGTCCATATATTGGCTCCCCAAGTTGGACCTTCCATGGCTAATCAAGTATTAACTCATCTCGAAGCTTAAAAGCTTGTCCATTAGAAGATAACTTCTCAGAAGCATAATGGTGACCTTGAACTGCCCTCAAACCTTGAGGCTATCTTGCGAAATAATATCCAGAAGGTTGAAGCCAAACATCTCTTAGTGTTGCACAAGATTAAGTAAAAATATTATCAACCGTCCGAATAAGTCAAACTCAGAGACCAATAGGGAACTCCGGGCTTTATTCATATTCGATTTCTTGAGGTTTTGGAGACTCTCTTATCGGTCTACAACAAAAAATTAATTGTCTACTCAGAGATCCTGAACTGGGATCTTTGATTCCCATTGGATCCTGCATTGGGTGATGGGCTTTGAACACTCGGCTGCGATGCCCCATTGGCTTACATTGAGATGGACCAATCGAGGTACTGACTTTAACTCGTACTTTATCGTATTTATTCTATCTGTTTTACCGAACTTTTTTTTGGGGGAAGAAATGAAGGGACTCTCCAAACCATTCGATGATGAAGTTAAAAAAGCTAGTTGGATCTTTGAGCAATTGAGTTATTGAGCTAACTATACTTGGTCCAATGAATTCCATAGGTGTTGCACTCAAACCAATCTGGTCAAAATCCATATTTGGAGGGCCGACCTGATGAAGCTAAAATCTATAAAGAAACTCATGGTACCTCATACACAAGATGATGTACTCATGTGATTGGAAGCCTTGCACAATATTGTCTTTCTTCCTGTGAGGGCTAGGGCTCCAAGTCATCGGGACCCCTAGAAAGATACAAAATAATAAGAGAATATCAATATTGGGACTGAAGCCGATAAGGGAAATAAATTCAATGTTGAACCTAAGGAAGTTAATTCTACCGGGGAGGGTGGCTCCAAAAGGCCACAAAAGAGATACACATCCCAAATTAAATGTAATTAGAAAATTGTTAGAGAAGAACAAGATGATAATACCACAAATCCAAGCATGTCGGATCCTAAAAAATTCATAATCGTAGATTCAGACTCTGCTCGAAATTCAACAGGATAGTCTGTTTCTCAAAGGAGCAAGACAAATAATAACCCAACAGGTCAAGGGAACGAAGAAAAAGTTCCAGAGAATGTTGAAGTTAATTCTCCTGCCTCAACCTACTAAGAAGTCTACGAGAATGAATTTGCATCCAACGAACTTAACAAATTAATTCATGATGCTGCTCTTCTTGAGAGGAAATCCAACCGAAAGGATTGCTACAAAAGTGAAGTTACTCAAAAAAGGGCTCCCGTGAAAACGTTGGAAGGAGAGATTCCCCACTACAAGAAAATTACTACTGAGCGTTCAACGATGATTGAGGTGCTTGAAGATCAATTAGAAAAGGAGCAAGAGAAATATGACAATCAGCCCAACGGTATATTGCTAAATATACCGATCTGAATACACTTCTTGACGGTCTCACCGATGCTTGTGGCCAAACCAAGACATATATTGAGAATGTTATAAAGGAAATCGAGAAACTTACCACTGAGAAACAATATCTTTAGGAAAACTCTAAAAAATATAAGAACACATGTCTTGAATAATATGTCGTTGAGTGTGTTTCTCGTTTCAAAAAGAGGACCGCCATAATCAAATCTTCCTTCGTGGTTAAATTTTACAAGATTTTTCTCGATTTGAAGTTAGGAAGTCTTTAGGAGCACATTGATGAGAAGCACCATACGGAGGGAGTTTATTTAGTAGATGAAGAATCATCTAGTGAATCTGAGGAGTCAAACAATTCCTCCATGAAAAGCTCATCGGAAGATGACAATGAAGGTACCCCTTCGGGATAACATAAATGTATTCTACTAGTTCTTTCTTCTATTATTTTTATGTAAACCTTTGTGAACCAACTGTTCCCCGGGCACTTTTTTATTAAGACCTCTTACTCTTTGAGGCATTTTATAATATGAGAACTTTAATGAATAGTATTGATATTTGGTTAGTTCTTTTCGCTAAATATTTTCATATCGAAATATCATTATTCATTAACTTTTATTAGAAGACCCTTCTAGTCTAAACAATAAAAATTGTTGATCAACATTCGTTTGAAGATCCTTCCGATCCAAAAGATAGAAATTAGTGGCCAACATTCGGTGGAATACCATTCCATTCCAAAAAGTAGAAAATGACCAACATTCGTTGGAAGACCCTTCCGGTCCAAAAGTAAAAAATATCACAAATTGTTTTAAGATGGCAAAGAAATATTAAATATAAGTCGGTTATAAGGGCACCTCGTTAAAACCTTCCTACATCACTAGGGTAGGAAAGAGTATGTCGCCATTCCTTACACAATTTAAAAAAAATATACAAACTTTTACATTCATTCTAAATATAATTTGAGATGTTCAATATTCTATTAGTGTTGAAGATCTCTTTCTTCTTTATCTTTAAGTCGATATGTCTCCAATTTTACCTTCTCGGTTACCGTGTATGGGCCATCCCAATTAGGTTCTAGCTTGTCAAGCCGTTTTTCTTTTGTATGAAGAAATATGTTTCTCAAAACCTTGTCCCCTATTTTAAATTCTAGTCGTCTAACCTTGGAAGCGTACTGGCTTCTCATTAGAGCTTGGTAATCGAGAGAATTCAATTGCGCTCTTCTTCTTTTTTCTTCTATTAAGTCTAACTATGTACGCTTCCCTTTATCGTTGGCATCTTTGGAATACTCACTGACTCATATTAGAGGAAAATCTCTTTGGATGGCATAACAACATCCATTTCATAGACTAACGTTAATGGTGACTGTTAGTCCTTTTCTCACGCAAGTATACGCGGTCAAATCGTAGCAAGTAATAAGTAAGAAATATCGTTCCCACGAAGTTTAGGTGTATAAGACAAAGATTTACTTATGCAACAATGTATGATTATTAGACTACTGCTGGAACAAATAATAAAGTATGAGTGAATGAATATAACTAAGCAAATTAACTAACAAGATTAACTTATGCGAGAGAAAACATGGAACCCTAACTTCATTGTTTATTTTACTCATAGTATTAATATACTTAATCAATATGTCATATACTACGATTATTAATCAGATAACTCAAAATCAGAATACGCTACCTTTCAGTACACGTAAACCAAACCACTTAATCAACCACAAAAGAGATAGCAGTTAAGCAGACACCGCATGCATGACAATCCTATATGTCTATATGAATTGAGGTACAATTGGTTTTAAGCACAAGTTATCTATTTCGATTACATAGGGTAATATGATATGGTTAATGACATATTACGAATCATGAACAATCACAATATGAATCATTCAAGAACCTATGCTAGCATGGCAAGTTCTAAACCTTTAAATCTACTTTCGCATTCATTAAAGATAAACAATCTAGATGTTCGCGACGCATCTAACAAAAAAAACACAACCATACTAGGTAACCGACAAACATATCTCAAAAAAATCAATTAAGCAATAAACCCTAAATATTATTCAAACAAATCCGCTAAGGTTCCATGACAACGATTAGTTCATAATCGAACAAATCATCATCATGGTCTTAAAAATTAACATAGCTTGATGAATATAAATAAAAATAAAAATAAACGAAGAAGAGTTTAGAAAATATTAAACATAGCTTGATGAATATAAATAAAAATAAAAATAAACTAAGAAGAGTTTAGAAAATATTAAACCGAAAAAGAAACTCAACGTCAATTCGACGTCAATTGCCGTCTGTGTTAATCGAAATTTAATTCGGCGTTTGTCTTCTCTGTTTTATATTCGAACGAACACCAATTGCTTTGCTTTTCGAACGGCCACTAATTGTATCAGCTGTAATCAACAATTGTATATGCTTTTCTGACACCAATTGGTAATCAACAATTGTATATGCTTTTCTGACACCAATTGGCTTTTCGAGTCTGTCGCTAATTGTACCAGTCGAGAATTCCTTCTTTCTTTTTCCCAATTGGTGACAGTCGACAATTCCTTCTTTCTTTTTCTATTCTCTTCTTTTTTTTCTTTTTTTTGTATTTTTCCAAAAGACAAGACACCAAACGGCGCCCTTCTTTCTCCTTTACGTCTATTTATATAGATATTCTGCAGAAACCCTAAAAACAATTAAATTACGTAACGAAATATTTATGTTAAATAAAATAATATAAACAATTAAATTACGTAACTTAAATATTTATGTTAAATAAAATAATATTTTAAACAATATAGCTAAATAAAATATTCGGATTAATCTAATATTCTTTTCTTAATTCAGCATTAATTTCCTTTTATGCTTCGCTTTAATATTTTTTTCTTAATTTAATATTTTAAACAATATCTTAGAAAATATTTTCCCTTTTTTCACCATAATATATTTTTAGCATTAATATATATTTATTTGGAAAATCACTCGTCATAATATATTTCAAGCATTAATATATATATTTTTTTGGAAAATCACTCGTCATAATATATTTTTAGCATTAATATATTTTCTTTTCTTTTCAATTGTTCCAAAATTTTCCTAAATACATTAATTTTCCAGTTTCTTCAATTTCAACCCAAATTTATTAATATTATCACAATTTACCCGCGGCACAAGCGACTTTAATAATACTAGAAAAACACGTTAAAACTCAACGAATACTTGAGAGCCGGTGATGATTTTAAGAATAATGGAAGCGTAATAAGTGATATGAAATGCACTTATCAAACCCCCAAACTTAAACCGTTGCTTGTCCTCAAGCAATGCAAAACAGGTTTAACAATTGATGCATGAATGCAACTGAAGTTAAATGGATGCAAGAGCGCAATGATCCCGAACAAGTAACCGTGACTAATTAAGCATAAATGCCTCAACAAATGTAATGACCTCGGAATGTGAAATAACTAGGTACTCAAATGTTAGCAATACAAGTGAAGAAGCGTGCGTGTGTGCTCAAACTCAACCGACATGTTTTTAGTACAAATTAATGGACCTTACTTGTTCCCATCATAATAATCACAAGATTAGAAATGAAATACAACCTAGATTCTTCATAGTCAAGTTGCACATCCATATTTCTCCGGGGTTGTCAAAGATTTATTATGCTTTACTCTATATACACACACTCAAAGGCTTATTTGACCGTGCAATGGATGAGGTCCCTGAAAGACTTATACAATGGTGTCCATGTAGCGAGCTTTAGGTTAGCAGATCCCAGACCGGAAAAGTCTTAGGTCACTAGGCACAAAGTCCCCTAGAACTTAATAACTCGAGTACCAAAGAGCTCATCCTATCCAATTCTGCCTTTTTTTTTCTTTCTTTTTTGGTCTTTTGGTTTTTTTTAATTAGATTAGGAATGAGTGTGTTTCGCTCCATCTCATTCCACCCCTAGACTACTCGCAATACGCAGCCCCCAGCGAGAGGACGTACGTCGACGAGCGGCTACTAGCCTTTGACGCCTAACTGAATAATACGCATATTTATCGTTCAACTCCCCCAAACTTATCTTTTTGCAATCCATGAGCTAATAAAGGATTAAGGTGTAATTCTGAACCTAATCAAGGATTATGTATAACAATACTCAAGTGTGTCCGTAACTAGCATAAAAACAATCGATGAGTCTACATGTATTAATTGTGCTTCTACATCAAGCAAGCTAAATGACAAGTAACCTAAATAGATTTTATTCCTACTATCATTCCAAACAATTTTTATCATCGGCTACTTAAGTAGAAACAACAACTGAAGGGATCAAAGACACAAAATGCATGAACAAAATGCTATGCTAATAAGCTAACTCGATCCTAAACACAGTCTATATAATCATGGCATGAAAATGAAAATAAGCATGACTAACATGAATAACTACTATGATGAATGCAACTACAAGAAATTAAAAGATAAAAGAAACACTCCCCTATTCGTCCAGCAGTGTTGATCATTGTTTCCCAGTGGGTTGCCTCCCACGAAGCGCTTGTTTAACGTCGAAAGCTCGACGATACCACTAGGAATCATATAGTGTCGAGGCTGATGCTGAATGCCTCACGGTTCCCCACATCTCCATAGTAATGCTTGAGACGCTGACCATTGACTTTGAATGCTTTGTCTGGCGATTCCTCATAGATTTCAACTGCTCCATGTGGATATACTGTCTTGACTTTAAAAGGTCCAGACCATCTTGACTTGAGCTTCCCTGGGAAAAGCTTTAGACGAGAGTTGAAAAGAATAACAAGTTGGCCTGGATCAAAAGCTTTATGTACAAGCTTCATATCATGTCGTTTCTTGACTTTTTTCCTTATACATCTTCTGATATCTGCTATGGTCCAACCAATGGCTGATTTGAACTTCCCCAGAACTCTTAATAGCTTTTCTTCCTCACTACCTGAGAGGTTAGATGCAATAATAACAGGTAATGTAGATGACTCTCCTAAGAAAGCATACCTGAGATGATCTGGTAGTGGTTTGAGTTCAAGTTTAGGAACTTCTTGTAGAGAAGGTTTATGTCTTTCCTGAGAATCCTTAAGATCACCCAATACGAGCGACTCATGTGGAATATTGAGCCTCTTTTGATACGGGGCTGCCTGTAGTAGTTGAACACATTCAGATATTTCTTCGTCTTTGAAGTCAGATTCACCATGTAGAACTCTGCCTAGAGCATTTGAACTCGAGAACTGATCCAGCTCATTACTGTGCGAAGAATCGACCGTATCCAACCTGAAACATTCCTCATCCTCTATTGGGGATTGCATAGCCTTGAAAATGTTGAAAGTGACAGTCTGATCTTGCACTCTCATAGTGAGCTCCCCTTTTTGGACATCAATCAAAGTTTTGCCCGTAGCCAAGAATGGCCTTCCCATGATTATGGGGTTGTTTTTGTCCTCTTCGAAATCTAAGATAACGAATTCAGCAGGAAATATGAGCTTGTCTACCTTTACTAAGACATCTTCTACGATACCACGAGGATATGTGATAGAACGATCAGCCAGTTGCAAAGAGATATTAGTCGGTTTTGGCTCAGGTAGCCCAAGTTTCTCAAACACAGATAGGGGCATCAGATTGATGCTCACTCCCAAATCACATAAACATTTGCTGAAAGTTAAATTACCGATTGAATAAGGAATGGTGAAGCTTCCTGGATCTTTAAGTTTGGGAGGCAATTTTTGTTGTAAGATCGCGCTGCATTCCTCAGTGAGTGCCACTGTCTCAAAATCACCAAGCTTTAGCTTTTTCGAAAGAATTCCCTTCATGAACTTGGCATAACTAGGTATTTTCTCTAATGCTTCAGCAAAAGGTATGTTGATGTGTAGCTTCTTGAATACCTCCAAAAATCTCCCAAATTGAGCATCTAGCTTCTGTTTCTGCAACCTTTGCGGAAAAGGTGGAGGAGGGTAGATCGTAGGCTCAATAACTGACTGAGATGGCTTGTTAGGTGGCTGATCTTAACCAGAATTAACCTCAGATGAGGGCTGATTTTGAGCAGAATGTTTCATAGTGGACTGATTTTGAGAAGAATCCGCCTCTTGTTCAACTGTGGGATTCTCAGTAACCTTTCCTGATCGCAAGGTGATAGCTTGGCATTGCTCTTTGCCGTCCAGTTTACCTGGATTATGTTCCGTGTCGCTAGGAAGAACTCCATAAGGTCTAACAATCATGTTACTGGCCATCTGCCCAATCTGATTTTCCAAGGTCTTGTGAGATACCATCAGACTTTTAATCATTAACTTCACTTAAAGATTCACCATATGACTGAGAAAACTGAGTAATAGCATTCCTCAAGGCGGCTGTTCTTGCCATAGGAAAGAATTTTGAGAGAAATTTTTGTGCTAGTATATCCCAAGTAGTGATCGAGCCTGCTGGTAAAGAGTGTAACCAACTCTTAGCTTTGTCCCTCAGAGAAAATGGGAAGAGTCTCAATCTTATGGCATCATCTGAAACACAGTTGTACTTAAAAGTATCACAGATTTCAAGGAAGGTCATAATGTGCATATTAGGATCCTCAGATGAAGCTCCCCCAAACTGACAAGAATTCTGCATCATCTGAATAGTGCTGGGTTTAATCTCGAAATTATTCGCAGCGATATTGGGTCTGACAATGCTAGACTGAATATCCATGATCTTTGGTTGAGAGTACTCCATGAGTGCTTTTGGAGCTGGATCTCCCATTGTATACACGCTCAAGTACCTGAAGCACAAGAAACACTCGAAAAGCAAGTAACCGAATCAAGTCAGTAGTTTTATAACGACCCCTGCTGATAAGCAATAAAACTGTCAAATAACAACGAGTCCCCGGCAACGGCGCCAAAAACTTGTTAGTCCTTTTCTCACGCAAGTATACGCGGTCAAATCGTAGCAAGTAATAAGTAAGAAAGATCGTTCCCACGAAGACTAGGTGTATAAGACAAAGATTTACTTATGCAACAATGTATGATTATTAGACTACTGCTCGAACAAATAATAAAGTATGAGTGAATGAATATAACTAAGCAAATTAACTAACAAGATTAACTTATGCGAGAGAAAACATGGAACCCTAACTTCATTGTTTATTTTACTTAGAGTATTAATATACTTAATCAATATGTCAGATACTACGATTACTTGTCAGATAACTCAAAATCAGAATATGCTACCTTTCAGTACACGTAAACCAAACCACTTAATCAACCACAAAAGAGATAGCAGTTAAGCAGACACCGCATGCATGACAACCCTATATGTCTATATGAATTGAGGTACAATTGGTTTTAAGCACAAGTTATCTATTTCGATTACATAGGGTAATATGATATGGTTAATGACATATTACGAATCATGAACAATCACAATATGAATCATTCAAGAACCTATGCTAGCATGGCAAGTTCTAAACCTTTAAATCTACTTTCGCATTCATTAAAGATAAACAATCTAGATGTTCGCGACGCATCTAACAAAAAAAACACAACCATACTAGGTAACCGACAAACATATCTCAAAAAAATCAATTAAGCAATAAACCCTAAATATTATTCAAACAAATCCGCTAAGGTTCCATGACAACGATTAGTTCATAATCGAACAAATCATCATCATGGTCTTAAAAATTAACATAGCTTGATGAATATAAATAAAAATAAAAATAAACGAAGAAGAGTTTAGAAAATATTAAACATAGCTTGATGAATATAAATAAAAATAAAAATAAACTAAGAAGAGTTTAGAAAATATTAAACTGAAAAAGAAACTCAACGTCAATTCGCCGTCAATTGCCGTCTGTGTTAATCGAAATTTAATTCGGCGTTTGTCTTCTCTGTTTTATATTCGAACGGACACGAATTGCTTTGCTTTTCGAACGACCACTAATTGTATCTGCTTTTCGAACGGCCACTAATTGTATCTGCTGTATATGCTTTTCTGACACCAATTGGCTTTTCGAGTCTGTCGCCAATTGTACCAGTCGAGAATTCCTTCTTTCTTTTTCCCAATTGGTGACAGTCGACAATTCCTTCTTTCTTTTTCTATTCTCTTCTTTTTTTTTCTTTTTTTTTGTATTTTGCCGAAAGACAAGAAACCAAACGGCGCCCTTCTTTCTCCTTTACGTCTCTTTATATAGATATTCTGCCGAAACCTTAAAAACAATTAAATTATGTAACATAAATATTTATGTTAAATAAAATAATATAAACAATTAAATTACGTAACGCAAATATTTATGTTAAATAAAATAATATTTTAAACAATATAGCTAAATAAAATATTCGGATTAATCTAATATTCTTTTCTTAATTCAGCATTAATTTCCTTTTATGTTTCGCTTTAATATTTTCTTCTTAATTTAATATTTTAAACAATATCTTAGAAAATATATTTTCCTTTTTTTTCAACATAATATATTTTTAGCATTAATATATATTTTTTTGGAAAATCACTCGTCATAATATATTTCAAGCATTAATATATATATTTTTTTTTTGAAAATCACTCGTCATAATATATTTTTAGCATTAATATATTTTCTTTTCTTTTCAACTGTTCCAAAATTTTCCTAAATACATTAATTTTTCAGTTTTTTCAATTTCAACCCAAATTTATTAATATTATCACAATTTACCCGCGGCACAAGCGACTTTAATAATACTGGAAAAACACGTTAAAACTCAACGAATACTTGAGAGCCGGTGATGATTTTAAGAATAATGGAAGCGTAATAAGTGATATGAAATGCACTTATCAGTGACTCTTGGGTTTCTGTTCGATGAGTAGTTATGTATGCCCACAAGACTTCTTGTAAATAATCTGGCCATTTTCCAGCCTTGCATTCCAAATTATATCTCAGCCCGTCAAGAATTGTTTAATTAGTAACCTCGACTTTGCCATTTTATTGTGGATGGAAAGGTGCCGAAAATCATTAGTGTATTCATTTAGCATAACAAAAAGCATTCATCTCTTTATTGTCGAGTTGTGTCCCATTATCCATCGTCATTCTCCTCGGAACACCAAAACGACTAAAAATATTAGAAACAATGGACATGATCACGTCTTTAAATTTTGTTCACGCCAATGGTTCAGCTTCCACCCACTTAAAGAAATAGTTTACCGCTACAATTATCGTATGTCGTCCCTCATATGCCATTGGTAAAGTCCCAACCAATCAATACCTCATCGGTCAAAAGGTAACGACTCTAATATCGACTCAAGAGGTACTCCTAGTTCATAAATTGTATTAGAAAATCTTTGACAAGTATCACCTATCTTAACCAATTCTTTGGCGTCCGAAGTGACTGTGGGCCAATAGTATCCTGCCAACATAACTTTTCGTATCAAATTTTTGTACCCACAATGTGTGGTTCCTTCCCCGTTATGTTTTTCCGACAATGTTATTTGGGATTCATTTTATCCAAGGCATCGAAGCAAAATCCTACTCAAAGATTTTTTATATAAGATATCTCAAAGGACCAAGTAACCATATGCTTTAAACGTACTCTCTTTTTCATTACTCTATTATCGGGTAAAACATCATTTACGGAAAATTATTTGATTTAATTCCTCCAATCTTCTTCAGTACTTGTAGATATCTGAAAGGCCTCGACTGAATCTTTCACTAGATTGGAACCATTTGTTATCAAAGAGTTTTCTTGTGTGATAATCCAAGGGTCCTCTTCATAATATGAACCAGTTGTTAGAGAATCAGCCACATAATGTCCTGCCTTATGAACATGTTTGTAGCTGACACTTTTGAAGACTAATGTTAAAGCTTTTAACACCCTCAAATAATTTAAAAAGTGATCTTTTTTAGCCTCGACTTGGCCAGATACGTGATTTCAAGAAGTCGCAAGTTTCTTATCAGCCTAATATTTTTAGCCCCACAAATATGAGCTAGTTTTAATTCTGCCAAAGTAGCTTCATACTCTACCTCATGTTTTGATACTTTCAATCTGAAGCATATAGCTTGATACATTCTAATTCTATCTGGAGAAATTAATTGCACCCCTACCCCACATCTTAATGCGCTTGAGCCCTCATATATCTGGACTATTCATTCTAACTTGAAACTTTCTTTATCTACCTTCATATTTGATCGTTCATACTGAAATTTAACTAAGAAATCTTCTAGTCTTGGTCTTCGATTGCAGGCGTCAGTTCAAACTCAACGTCAAAATCTCCCAATTCAACTGACCATTTGGTAATCCTTCCCGACATATCAAGCCTTTGCAGCATACTTTTCAATGGAAAAGATCTTCGTACAATAATAGAGTGAGCCTGAAAATAAGGTCTCATTTTCCAAGCAGTAGTTACCAATGCAAGGGCTACTTTTTCTAATTTCAAATATTTCTTTTTTGCATCCAAAATACTTTTACTGATATAATACACTGGTATTGGAAAATTTCCTTCTTCTCAAATCATAACGGTACTAACAACGCAATATGATATTGTTATGTAGATGTATAATTTTTCTCCCGGGTTATTTTGTGTCAAAATTTATGGTGAGGCCATATACTCTTAAATCCGATAAAACACATTGGAAAATTCTTGGGTCCAATTAAAATAATTTTTCTGCCTCAATAATTAAAAGAATGGAGCACATTTATCTGATGATCGATAGATAAATCTATTCAAAGCTGCCAACCTTCCTGTCAGGATTTGTACTTCTTTGATAGTTCGAGGTTGTGACGTAATGCTCAAATAATTTAGGTGTACAGGATCAACTTCTATTCCACACTCACTAATTATATACCCAAGAAATTTTCCATATCGTACTCCATATGTACATTTCTATGGGTTTATCTTCAAATTTATTCTTATTAAGTTGGCTAAAGTTTCTTCTAGATCTGTCAAATCGTCTTCATCTCTTGTGATTTTTTACTAGCATGGAATAAATATATACCTCGACGTTTCGTCCGATCTATGCCTCAAAAGTTTTATTTACTAAGTGTTGATAAGTGACCCAACATTTATCAACCTAAAGGGCATAACCTTATAACAATGCATGACTCTTCCAGTGATAAATATTGTGCTTTCTTGGTCCTTCTGATCCATCTATATTTAATTATATAACCAATTGTTTGAAGTTGAATCCAGTAATTGATCTATTCGCGGGATCGGAAAATGATCTTTTGGATATGCTCTATTTAGATCAATGAAGTCCACACACATTCGCCACTTACCATTTTTATTTTTTACAATAACTGGATTGGCATTCCACAAAGGATATTGTGAATCTCGTATGTTTCCAACCTTTGAAAAGAAATTTACCTCTACCATGATTGCCTCTGATTTTTCTTGTGAAAAAACCTTCGTTTTTTGGACGATAGGACACACATTACTTCAAAATAGCCAGTCGCTGACAAATGATTTTTGCTCACACTCCCATCACATCTTCTGTACACCATGCAAACATACTTGACTTTGTTGACAAAAATAAAATTAACTTCTCTCTCATTTCCGGTGAAAACTTTGTACCAATTTTAAGCTCTTTCCACTTGAGAAAATATGATCCTCAAAAATTTCGTTAGGGACCAAGTAACCGGGGGTCTCCCTCAGATCATCAATGGGATTTGACACCGAGGAAGACCCCACTAACTGCTATGTCTTGCTCGATTCACCCCACTTGATCAGTTTTAGGGCCAAAACAGTCTGGTAACACTCTTTTACCATTTTCTGGCTACTCCTAACTGTTCCAACATTGTTTCCCACCATGTATTTCAAGCATTGGTGAACGGTTGATGCCACTGGATGCATTCTAGATAGCTAAGACCTTCCAAAAGTTGCATTGGAAGATGTTGGTAGGGTTTTCAAACAAATATTTTGGATACGAATCTGCATATATCCGAATATGAATCCGAAATCCGAAATCACTATCCCAATCCGAATTCAAATCCGAATTTAAAATATATATATATATATATATATATATATATATGAATCTGTATCCGACGGATATTATCCGGACACGGATATTATCTGACGGATATTATCCAGACACGGATATTATCCAAATCCGAATATCTGAATTTCCATTAAAGCTTTTAACTAATTGCACTATTGGGTGGACTACTTTTATAGGTATTTTAGTAAAAATTCATATTCTCATTTTAGATGTGGGATAAGGCTAAGAAAAATATACTTATTTTGAAAATCCACCATATCTTTTATAAAAAGTTTGGTAGCAATTATTTTCCATATTTTAGATGTGGGATAAGAGCCATAAGACTAAAAATATATATATATATATATGTTAAGAAAAGTCATCGTGTGTTTTATAAACAGCTTGGCAACAACTCTTTTTCCAACTTTAGATGTGGGATAAGATACAATTATTAAAGTAAAAACCCTCCATATTTATGGCCAACTTTGTTAGTAATTTGTTTTGCTTTTTACAATGTGGGATAGCTAAAAACATGCTTAAATAAAAAAATCGTATATATTTATTTATAAAATTTTGGATATCAGATACTTTGAATACGAATATGACTATATCTATATCCGCTATTTTCGAATACGAATTCAGATACGAATATTATCCGTTTTCTTTCGATTACGGATATTATCCGTTTTCTTCGGATTTGATATCGAATATTTCGGTCGGATATCACATGTTTCGGACTTTTTTTACAGCCATAGATGTTGGAGCATATACTACAATAAACAAAATTGTCACTTCCTTTTTGAATGGTCCCTGGTGATGGAGAGTGAAAATCTGACACCGGAGCTCCAAACTGTTAATTCATCGAACTGTCTGCATCACCTGGCCTATATCATCATGACACTTGCAGTACCTATTGCTTATACTCTCTCTCGGAGTTTGTATTGGAAATTTCTTGTGAAATTGTATGTGTGGATGTGTTTTGTCAAATATTGTTGCTACACACTTTGTCAGCTCAGTGAAATGTACAAGTCGGATCCATTTGTTAAATATGGGTCAGATATATTCCCATGTGTTTACAATTTGTGTGTTCACATTCGAATTTGGAGGTACTTGGGTTGGTGTTTGATTTGGTGCATGATCTTGGATGACCGTTGTTCGATGTGAATTTCCATGTGCTACCACCGATTTTGATGGAATTGATTTTTTTTTCAAACTGTTCCATAGAGTCCATTTTTTACACTTGCGTTTCCTCTACCAAAATTATTTTCACTGCTTGATCCAACAAGGCCCCAAATGTCATGGCTTTTCTTTCTGCAGCGTTTATCTTTCATTATATCGGGAAGAAGTCTCATTCGGAAAGTTGTTAAGGACATTTTATCTTTAGAAATTTCCATATAAGTTTTAGCCTTGATAAAACGATTTTTGCAATCTGTGATGCTCTTTCCCACTTTCTTTCTGACATGTAATAATCGTATCACCATTTGCACAGAATGTTTTGCTTCCTACGAAATGCCGACGGAAGATATTCCATAACATATCAAAACATTTAATATAACTCTCTGAAAACCAATTATACCAATTTGAGTTTGTATTCTTGAATGTTTAGGAGAATGCGATACATATAAATTTATCATCATCGTCATATTTGATCATAACATTTTTAAATTATTCAATATGGCTGTATGGATCTTACGTTCCATCAAACTTCTCCAGCTTTGCAATTGCAAACTATTTTGGCAGATGTCTTGAAAGAATTTTTGGGGAAAGAGGAGATGACCTCCAATTGTGAATCATTTTATACATGTTGCCTCTAGGTCTTCATTCAATGCAGTGTACAATCCTTCCTAAAATGGGTATGAGAACTGATTGCTTACACGATACTCGATATTATAACTTCCTGAATGGATCTGCATATTAGGTATTATTTGCTCTCTTTTAGTAACACTCATAGTCATATCTTGCTCCTCAGACCCACGTACTTTATTTTCTTGTTCATTTTTTTCTTTCCTCAAACCCCTAACTCGATAAGATATCTGATGACCACCTATTTTCCACCTCAAATCTTCTTCTTTTGTAACTTTTTAAATATCGATTATCCATTTCCACGGAGAAAGATTCAGCCAAATTATACGATGAGTATCCACTAGATTCAGTTGACTCATGGCAACGTCTAGATTTCACTTTTCTCCTTGAAGAATAACAATTTTTTCTTTGACTCCTTTCATCGGTCTGATGCGCATTTCTCACATGATATTTTTCATTTATATGCTCTCTTCGAACCTCTGATTTGGGCTTTTGTGAAATCAGTATCATTTTATTCTTAGCATGCAATCTTTCAATATCTTCCAAAAGTTCTTTCCGCTGAGTTACTAAGGAAAATTCCTCTAGCAGCTTCTCTGCATGTCGGTCATTATCGTTTCTTTCATTTACCATTTGTTCCTTGATCGAGAGGTCTCTAGATAGATTTCCAATCACTTGATTTTTCGCTATCTCTCCTAACCTTTATGCATCCATTACTTTCATACACGTTTGAAAATAAGAGTATGGTTTTGGAAAAACAATTCCGGGTAAGAATCATTTTCCCACAGGTGGTGCCAATGATAATTCTAAAGATTTCTTGGTGGGGTTATATGTTACAAAAATGTTTTTAAGAGAGTATTTTAGAGAGATAAACGAGATAAGTAGAGAGAGAAATAGACAAATAGAATAATAAAGTAATGATTGATTAATGATTTACCATTTTCCCAAAAAAGGTGATGCTTTATATAGTACAAGTGGTGAGTCCATAATTTACATAATTACCCCATTCTTATGGACTATTCATACCCCATTACTTTACTAATCCTAACCATAATTTTAGTTATTAGACAAAACACCTTAAATATTACATATTTGTTGGGTTTCTTTCACTATATTTTATTAAACCAAATTAACTCTTTTATTTATCAAATTTAGCTTATTTTTCCCAATATTTATTCCTCTTATCAACCATAACTTTGGCTGAGAGTTCCTAAGTCTCGGATTGGACTAGACTTGTTTGAATATTGTGATTTTCCTAACAAATAGTATGATGAGTGTAGAGATATATAATAATATTCATTGTTGGTGACGAATACAAGGTAGAAAGATGAAAATCATCTTAGATCTTTAGGGTAGAGATTTAGATCTCAACAAGAAAGTCAAACACAATCATAAAGATTAATTTCATAGAGTTTGAACTTGATAAATTCATCGGAGATAATGATATAAATCTCTAGAGAATTTATGTTAGAGCAGTCGTTGTACATATGAGATTTTTTGTTGTCATTGATGATAAATATACATAGGAGATTGATGCTGAAGTGTTGTCCAATGCTCATAATTATATGATCTTGAGCTTGGGAGATGAGGTGCTTCAAGAAGTGTCTGAAAGGTATTTATTAATGGGTATTTGAAATAGGTTGAAAGCCATTTACATGAAGAAATATTTTTCAAATAGTTTGTATCTTAAGAATCATTTTTATACACTACACATTGATGGTAGCAAGAACATTTGGAAAATCTTGGATAATGTTAATAGAATCGTTCTTGATTTGAACGCGGTTGATATGATTCTCTATAGAAAAGAGTCATTTACTATGGAAAATTTAAAATTTGTTTGATTTAAAAGATCTTCAAAGAAAGATGGTTTTGATGAGAGACTATGAAGGTCTAACATTAAGTATAAGGGGAAGGATTAGATGTAGAGATTTAAAAAGGAAGGTTGTTGGTTCTAGGATTAAATGTTGGTTTTCTCAAAATCAAGGCCATATAAGTAGAAAGTAACCCAAGAGAAGGATGACATATAATTATCTAAAGCACAAATTCGGAGATGCTGCAATAGTTTTGGGTGACTATGGATATATTGATGCTTTAATGGGTTATTTTTTCAGGTAGCGTCAATCCATATGACTTCCAAAAAATAGTAGTTTGAAGACCTAAGAATGTTTGAAGATGGTAATGTAGTATTTGGGAATAACAAGTATTGAACTGGAAATGGAATATGGTATTAGTTTTAAGCTATCACTTAAAATATTTTGATAAATGTGAGGTATGTCCCTAAAATTAAACGTAACCTTATATGTATATGAATATTAGATGAATAAATGTCTAAGTATAAGGATAAAAATGACAGACTTAGGATTTTTTAAGACTCACAAACGAACTAATGATGTTTTATTGATGGAAAGTTCTATTGTAGAAGATCATATATTCTTGGGAATAATTATACCAAGATACGACTAAAGGTATTTGAGGGTTTCCCAAATTAGGTGGAGAGTCATTCTAGAAAAAACTTGAGAAGTTTAGAACTAATAATGGCTTGGAAATTATGAATGAACCATTCACTAGCTATCGTTCTAAACTTGGTATGTCTAGGCTGAAAAACCTTGAGACAAACTATGAAACATTGAATAATTGAGAAAATAGGTTAGACTTTACTTCATGGATTAAAAGGTATGTTTCTAACACCTAGAATGAACAAGAAATCAAATGAAGAAGCCGTTATAAACAACTAGAATCATCGTAAACAATGGCCAATAGACTTTTTAGTTATCAGGAATATGTATAAGCATATAAAATGTTGTGATTAGATCCTAGGAATGATAAGGATTTAATTAGGAAAATTGTGGGTATTCAATAAAGTTAAAAGGACACTAATCACATAGATTAGCACTAGAAATATTACAGACTAAGGTGAAGCTGAAGCAGAGATGGAGTTTGAACATAAAAGTAAAGTCGAGGATGCTTTTGCCGAATTTGATTTCAGGCTGGGTACAAGTTCGGCATCCAAAGAGAAAATTCAATCATTGCAGGTATTCGGCCTCGATCGAAAGTTTGATGGATCATATGTTTGGAATGTTCAAACTAAGAAGCAGTAAGAAGACCTTGAAAGTTGGTTGTCAAGTGTTGCTAGATCTGATTTTTGAGTTAGGTCAAATGGATGTTACTACTACTTTCTTAGGTTTAAGAGGTCATTAGACTAAATTATTAGGGAATATTACATCAACATAGTTCATAAACTGCATAAGGCTCGATCAATCTGGAGGTGCATTTAGATCGATTGTCTCCGGTGAGTAGTCGGAGAATTAGAGAAACAAATGTTGTACTCATTGTGAGACTATATGGAGAACGTTAAGTATAAAACTCAAAGTGATAGAGAATAACATCACTGCGAAAAATATAACTTAATATTAATGTTGTAGCCTAGTGTTGAAGTTGTAAATTAGTACCAAGGTTGTAATTTAGTATTGAAGATGTAACCAAATTTTAAAGTTGAAACTAAGGGTCGAAAGCTGAAACTAAAGTTTGAAGTTAGAACTAAGTGATGAAACTAGACCTAAGAGCCAACGACTAGTACTAAATGTTGAAACTAGAAAATGTGATTGATGTAACTAAGCTGAAGACTAGAGTTATTGCTGCTGACTCTTAATGTGGTGGGTTGCTCTTCTGAAGACTTAGGTGAAACAGTCGGTTGGAACCTAAGGGGACAAGCATAGCCAAGACAAGTCTATTTGTTACTGCGGAACCGAATGCGTAGGTTAATCTCATAATTGGACCGAAAGTGCATGAACTCATTGTCAAAGACTTCTGGGTATTATTTTATGTTCGAGCTTAATCACTTTAATGAAAGACTGAACTGGATGAAAGATATATATTGTTGATTAAGATGATTAGTCTGGATAGTTGATTGAAAATGAAGGGGGGCAATAGTAAAATAATGTTTGTTTCAGAGAATGGTATCATTATCCGACAGTTCGTATCAGAATGGCAATAACCACTACCTTATTTGGCCGGACAAAAATATGTGCATATCGATTGCTAATGTAAGCTTGATGTACTATACTCCACATCTTTGATTTTATACAAAGTAAGAGAGAAGATTGAAAGTGTGGCGTTTCGTTCTTGTCAAAAATAGAAAGAATAAATCTAGAGAAAAAACTTATTACTTCTCTTGTTTCAAGAGACAAATAAAGTATAAGATAATATACAAGAGAAACTCTAAGATCCATGTAGTTCTTTTTATAAATCGATAGTGCTCTATGATAAAAAACAAGTAATCGAGTTAGTTGCGTTTTAAAAATTCTTTATAATATTTATTTAAAAAAAAATATATCTATTACGACTGTTTATTTACGTGTATTTGGTTTTATTATATATATCTTATTATTTTTGTTGTTAAAACTTAAAAATATAAAGTAACTTTTTTTATCTTTTAAAGGATTTCAACAAACAATCACCAATTATTACTATAATTTTAGTTGATAATGATTACATCCCGTTCAAAAATAGAACTTATTTGAATATTACATTTTTATTGTTATTATTACATTTAAAACCGCTGATAAAAATGAACCTGAATGACTTATTTCAACCCCATAATTTATATAGCTAGAAATATTTTTTTGGAAAACACAAATTTTTTTTTTTTCGAACAATTAGGTGGCTTGCACGCACGACCCTGTTCCCTTATTTATTAGCTGGCAGTTGGTTCACGCCCTCTCGCTTTTAAACAATGCAATATTCCTCTCTTTTTTCTATCTAAAAAGTTGTTCAATATATAATTTATGGGAAATATTAATAAATAATAATATAAGGGTACTTTTATATTATACACACACGAGATTATAATAGTCTGACGTTTAAAATATTTGAATAAATGTAAAGTGAACATAATTTATTCATAAAGTATTTATATTACTAGTTATGATACTTTGTTTGTGTACTTATATTGCGAGTAAATGATTAAATTGAGACCATGGTTAGACTAGTCTAGTACAACGTGTACAGGGATTTTCTTTCGTAATCATGTAATTATTGAGAGAATTAAAGACTAATAAGATAAGATACTTAAAAAAGTACAACCTCGGGGCACGCCTCACCACATCACTTCTATATTTATAACATGAGAGAATAAAGTGTCCATTGGGAGGAGACACGAATTAGGTTTTCATTTTTAAACTAATTTTAATATATATTGATTTTTTAAATAAAATAATAATAATAAATCAGATATGTATTTAGCCGAGTCGGTATAATAGATAAAGTCGTTATAAAAGTTTTGGTGTATTTTTTTTTTCGGAAAGAATCTGTAGCTGTTATTCAGAGTGCAATGAGTATGTATAGAGTAAACTCAGTCTGATGCAATAGCCTGCAAATCAACGTTAAAAAGTAAATCACACAAAATAACAGGTTTTCCGTCAAGAAAGCGTATATAAAAAAACTCGAACTCATGAACTTTGACAACACTGTTTCTTCCTTTTTGATCGACATGATATTACAAAATTTGTTAAATGTAAAATTTGTTATAGAATTTATTGACTAATATTATTAAATGAACACGCTAATCGTCCATTTTTAATAACTTAGACTCTATGTCATCATTCCTTTCTTTTTTTTAATAGAAGTGTATATATATTAGGAAATAGGGGGTTGAAATTTGGTGGGTAGGTCGATCTTGAACATAAAGTATATACAAAAAAAGTTGAAACTACAATATGATTATGTCAAGTTGGTTTAGGTTTAAATTTGTTTAGTTGGATGTATCTTACAAATAAATTAAACTTCAAGTATATTAGGTGTATGGTGTATTTAGCTTAATTTTAATTTACCGAGAATGTTTCTCGTGAGCGCATGGTATCGGGTTGTATAGATTCTGGTTAATAATAAAAAAATAATGTAGTAAGTTCAATGTATAGTTTAAAGATGGTAACAGAGCATGCGGAGATCGGAAAACAGATTTAGAACATATAACAACACATTATATAAACATAATAAGCTACTTTTATTGACGGATACAGATATAATTTAATGGAGATAGAATTTTTTTAATGTCGTAAGATGTTCAAAATGAAAGATTTATAGTTAAGTTTTATGTATTATGGACATTATTTGATTTGAGCGATTTGATTTGAGTGAACTGATTTTATACATCGGCAATGTGGTTTGATTGGAATGACTCAATCGAATCAATCGGTTTGGTTTGAATGTGAAGAATATATATAAATTCATGGTAAAATTAATAACTCAAGTAGTGTACAATCTAATTAGAATGAGCGGATGTAGTCAATTCAGAGGAGGAGGTTAGATCAGGATTGTTAGAGACAACCAACATCTCATCGATTAAACGTGAGAAATATCAATGATATATAAGTAAGAACACGTTCTTACTAGTATGAGGTATTTTTAGACTGCACTAAAAGTAAAGCTGTGCGAGCTTTTAGGACCAAAGCGTAAAATATCATACTAGTGTGCGCTCAAACATAGTGCGATGTGGGTGAAATCCTCGAGTGTTGAACATGATAGACCAGTCATGCTCAAGATGAAAGATACATGGTTAAGCACTATATATCATGTGGTATGACATGGTTGGAGTGGCTTTATATTATCAAGCGGTGAGACCTGATTGAAGTGAACTTACTCTGTATATTAGGTTGTGTGACTTGATTGGATTGGCTTAATAGAACCAAATGTTCTGAACTTGAACTTGATTGGACACAACATATAAATCTGTGGTGAAGCTCTATACCTCAAGTGGTGCACAAACTGGAGGGAGAGAGAGAGAGAGAGAGAGAGAGAGAGAGAGAGAGAGAGAGAGAGAGAGAGAGAGAGAGAGGGAGGGAGGAGAGAGAGAGAGAGAGAGAGAGAGAGAGAGAGAGAGAGAGAGAGAGAGGGAGAGAGAGAGGAGAGGGAGAGAGAGAGGGAGAGGGAGAGAGAGAGAGAGGGAGGGAGGGAGAGAGGGAGAGAGTGAGAGAGGGAGAGAGGGAGAGAGGGAGCGAAAGAGAGGAGGAGGGAGGAGAGGGAGAGGGAGGGAGAGAGGAGAGAGAGAGAGAGAGAGAGAGAGAGAGAGAGAGAGAGAGAGAGAGAGAAGAGAGAGAGAGGAGAGATGAGAGAGAGATGAGAGAGAGAGAGAGAGAGAGAGAGAGAGAGAGAGAGAGGAGAGAGGAGAGAGATGAGAGGAGAGAGAGAGAGAGAGAGAGAGAGAGAGAGAGAGAGAGAGAGATACTAGAAGCGTTGTGTAATAAAAAATAATATGATATTCTTTTTCTTTTCATCTTTATTTATATCGAAGTATTTGTTAATGTATTTTGAGTCAATAATGGACATATTCATCTGTATATTCTTAATAAGATCTATAATCTACTAATATTATTCATAGGGCTATCCATGTTGCAACGTCTATATGAACGAATCACCAATATAAGATGCTTTATCATCACTTAATTTTGGTAATTTAATGTATCTTGTGAAGGAAGATAAATAAGTTGGTTATCGTTGTATCAATCCATATGGCGTCTCCAGAAACTAAAAATAAATAAAAATAAAGACCAAACTAAAGGTGTGAAGATAATTTTCTTAACCGAGCCAGGCTTGATGCTAAATTATACTCAATAGTCTCATGATCTGAAACTTAGTATAAATAAATTATCCTACGAGCTTATATTTAGAGAATTTTATTTTGTAAGTGTCTTTAGTGGTCAAAGCTGAATAACTTTTCCTTATTATTATTCAACATCAATGTTGATGCCAAATTAATACTTTTATCATAGCTAAATTGATATAAAAATATGAATTGTGTAGCTAATATTTACGATGTTACTTAAAAAATTAATCCGAAAAAATTAAATTCTAAACATTGACCCTCGAGATAGAATTACAATTTATTTTCTCATAAATCTTACCATTATCTTTATCCTCTACTTATATGTCAGAGTAAGAGGAAATGATTGTCCAATGTCGTAGTCTTAAAATAACATGACTAAGCACGCATATCAGATTTTTATTCTTTCTAAATAATTCGGAATATGGTTGCCTAATGGTATAACTACAGCCTAAGATTGATATCAAAGGATAATGGAATATTACTAAATATATAATATTTATTATTAATTAAACATAAATACCATAAAACTGAATATTTTCACGTTTTAATTACGGACAAGTATTCATATTAATTAGGTTTTAGTTGCGAGTGTGTTATGCATTACTTCTAATAACATCTGTTTAAAAAAAGTATTTGCTTATGATCATATTATGAAGACCAATAAGAGTTCCATATAGGCGAGTCAGGGTTCCGTGAAATACTCTAACGTAAACAATCTATACTAAAATTTAGTTATGCATAAGTGTGCAGTGTATGAAATCATCAACAACATCATGCATCGATTTTCTTACCTTCAGCAATGTGTATATAGTCTTTATGTGGTCGGCGTAGACAATAAGTAATGGTCTTTGGTAATTAGCACCATAACCTCTTTCATTTAAGGCTGGCACCAACAAATTCCACTAATAATGATGACCAAGTTGCCCGACAGTTCGAGAAGTAAGAGCATACGAAGTGTCCATGTGTAAATGAAGTCACACAATAGTTTTTATAGCTAAAATTACCCTTGTGTTGAATTTTATTTTACAATTAACATCCAAATAAGTCTCTAGGATTTGGAATATCACTTCAAGAGATCAAATATCTAAAGAGAAATGAATATAATTCAAATTGTAAACCTCAAAAGAAATAATCCATGAGAATGCAAGATATCACCTCATACAATGTTTAATGGTTGTAGGTAATTACTCCCACATCCCAAAGACCATACATGCAAATTACTGCATAATTACTTAAGGCATACAAAATGGAGAGACATATATTTATATCCCTAAATAATTAACACGACACATAAGCATCGCATCACACCTAAACATACAATGATATAAATACTCTATTAATTAAAAACAACATATTAAAATTTAAATGACTTGATATAGTTATTTAGGGGGCTCGGGCAACAAACACAGATGCATCACAACAAGAAATATTTTAAACAAAAAGCTTACAATTATGAGGTCATAGCTGTAACATTGTTACTAAGTATTGTGCCACTGTCACCATGACGACATGTATGAGCATATTAGTGTTGTGATTACTGAAAATAGATAATTACAGTGACACTTATGAGCTTTACGGTGCTGCAACTTCTACAATATCGTCATTATGATGTTGAACCATGTCTCCTTGACGACCATTCGATTTCTATAATCAAGAAAAAATATATTTTTGTACTTAATTAGAGTTTTCTTGTAATTTTTAAAATATAAGAAAAAAACTTCACTCAAGTTTTATCTATCATATTAAAACATCATCGATTATACAACATAAAACCTAAAACACACTGTTTAGTAGTCTTTAATCCTAAAATCCAAATATTGTATCTTTAACATCGGTATATAGATCATAAATAGTTTTTTTATTCTGAAAAGTTGAATTAATAATATAAAATATTTTAAAAGAAATATTTATAGAGTCATTTTAATATTCTTAACTCAATAAGTATGCTTTAATACGACTCCTTGATCGAAATATGAAGGAACGCAAAAAGAATCATAAACATACACATGTTCATCTTGTTTGTGTATTTGTATATGCAACTCAACAATTAGCATTGGAGGCTATAGATCTTCCAGCAGCGTACAAGACGTTTGTTGGAATAGTAACCTGAGTAGGTGATGATTGTACATGCTTAATGGATTTGGTAGTAAAAAATTAGTATTCTATATTTTAGGATTTTGAGAGAGAAATAAAAAAAAGAGTGATTCCAAACGTGGCGTGCGAGGAGAAAGAATACGATTGTTTTATTTTTCTCTCTCATCATGATCTGTATAAAATTAATTGTGAATATATTTGAACTCAAGTGTGGATACATTCATCTATATATTCTTACTAAAATCTCATATTTACTAACTTTACCCATGTGGATATTTCAACTATAATCCAATGATCTCATATCCATTGGGGGCATAACTTTATTAGACTTATAGAACCTAATAACTATAACGTCTAATTGATGGGTCTTATCTTTATGATATGCATCAATTCAACTAATATTTGCACTATATTTTCCATAAAGATTCTTCATTATTCGTCGGCCAATATAATATTGATTAAATATGAACAACTCAATTTAAAATTACAACAAACATAGTATTTCAAATCTACCTAGATAAATTTTTTGATTTAAAATATTTTTATACAAATTATTAATACTTTCCAACAACTTATCTTTCTATTGGTTATATTTAAAAAAAATTAAAATGATTAAAATAAAATTTTATAAATGACAATGATGATTTTTTTTATTTACAAATTTTATTTATTTATAGTTCAATATAACACCAAATAAGTTTACTTTATATATATATTTTTTAAATTTATGATATGGTAGGAAATTATCTCGCGACTTATATTAAATATTGATATTTTTAAACAAATAGAACTTTTAGTTACTAAAACAAATTGAATAGTTTATATTATATCATATTAATTTTGAATGTGTTTGTCATATAGGAACATTTACTTTAAAAAAATGATGAAGAATAAAATATGTACTCCACCAATTCCGTTATTTCTATTGGAGCATTTTTATTTTTTATTTTTTTATTTTTTTATTTTTTTATATTTAAAAAAAATATAAAAATAAAATTGAATGGTCGAATAAAATATATTTCATTTTAAGTAAAAGATAGTTGTAACAACTAAAAAAAATTGAATGAAAATAAAAACCGTCCAAAATTAAATTCATTTGACTTTATAATTAAAATTATTTACATCTCATAAATAATTTTATTTTTAAAATTTTAACGGAGTTGATGTTTCGCGCTACATTTTTAGCGTGGATAATAAATATTATATAATTAACGATATCTATCATCTTATTAGTCGATGCGCTCTTTATTGAGTTGGACGAGTTTAGTGTAATATAAGTTCAACACACCTCTTGCTTAACGATTATATTTTATGTACTAATATTTTTTAATGTATTAATCTCATTTGTATTGAATGTAATTTTGTTAGTAGTGATGAGTTCAGCTATTATTGGAATTGTCATTAAAATTATCCGAAGGAGCAATTCAAACAGAATCAACAAAGTTCGATGAATGAAAAGTGAGTTCAAGTGGATTATGATTTAGGTGTTTACTAAGATCTGAGCCGAGACCCATGAGTCCTAAAATAAAAGTATAAATACCCCAACCAACCACACTTAACTACTAGCACATACCTCTCTTATCTCTTTACTTTCAATTTAAAATTTTAATATCCAGTTGATAAACTACCTAAAATACCCTTCGATTAAAAATCATCCACATCATATTGGCAACCACAATGGGAGTAGAGGGTGCATGAATAGCTTTATTCAAAACCAGCAAGTAGAAATCATAATTCAGACATCATCAAAACATGGATCTTTACATGCAAGATGTTCCACCCTCTGAAGCTGAAGGTGTAAGAGACAATAATGAACACACTAATATGTCTCATGTCAATCGCAATACAAATGAAAAACAGTTCATGCAAGATGAACGTGATCAGCTAAGGGCTGAAATTGAAGCTCTAAGGGCCCAAAAGCAAGCTGAAAAAGCAATGAAGGAAAAGTACGATGCATGTGGTGTGTCTATAGATGAGCATGGTGACGGTGATCAGTCTCCAAATCTAAAAACACACATCGGGCTAAACAAGTTATGAGTGTATCAAAGTCTTTTCAGATGGTTCATCCACTAATTCTGAATTTGATGAGTCTCTTTCATCCAGTAGTCATGAGGGCCGTCAAGAGAAGAAATTGAAGATAACTAAGAAACATTCAAGAAAAAAAAGACAAAATGGGCAAAATAAAAAAGAATAAAAATCAAGGAACACTAAGGGGTTCTGCAGATTATGGCATTGATCACATATTGAGTGATCAATTTGTTATCCAATCTGACCCATGTATTTTTACTACTCCTGATGAAGATAAAATATTTAACCTAAGTCACGATTGGAAGCAATCACCATTATCCTCGAAAATACTCTCCAGACATCTTCCCAGACGGTTTGACAGTTCCAAGATTGGAAGTATGATGGAAGTAAAGATTCGGACAACTACCTTGAGCAGTTTAAATTTTTTATGATGAACTTCGATGACGATGACAAATTCTTATGTTGGGTTTTCTCATAAACTATAAAGGAAGTGCTCTAAAGTGGTATAACGGTCTTTTATAGGGATCAATAAAAAAATTGATATGTTCTCGGTGAAATTAAGAAGTCAGTTTGTGGGAAGTAAGGAGCTCAAAGGGAATGGTGATACTATTATCCATTGTTCCCAAGAGCCGAACGAATCATTAAAGGTCTGTATCAGTCGTTTTATGAGTACGAAGAATGGGTTAGCTGATTGTTTTGAACCGATGGCTATCACCTCTTTAAGACAAGGATTAAATCCGGTATGTTAGCCTATGCGATAATTCAGAAGAAGGTAGTGCCTTGGACAGGGTTTTTAAATCAAGTTGGAAAACAGATTATGGTTGAAGAAACTAAGATTTATAGAGTATAACGTCAGAACAGGTCTGATGCTCTAGCATCAATTCCACAAGCTACTACTCACTCCCAAGCTACTATTAATTATAAGCTGAAAGAGTCCGAAGAGGGATCACATCGGCCAAGAAAAAATCAATCTAACCAAAACAAACAAGCTAGACCTAAGAGGGGCCAATGGGTTCATCTTGAATGGTTTGCCGAACTGGGTGAAAGTGTAGCTACAATATATGATAAATCTAAGAATGTTGTACATTTTATAAGACCAGCCCCAATTTAGTCTCCTAAAGAGAGTCAGAGTACTCGTTTATGTAAATACCACAATGATGTGGGTCATGATACACATAATCGTATACCTTTAAAATAAGAAATACATAATCTCATAGAGAGAGGAAATTTGGATGCCTTTGTTAAAATGAAAAGGATAAGTAGACAAGATAATACCAACTTTCAACCCAACAATAATGCACCCCAAACAGCCTCACCAATCGGTTTAGAGTAAAGTATGGGGGCATCCAGATAAGAAGATGACATGATGATTGTGGAAATATTTGATGTAGACTCTGAATATCTTAATCTTGATCTAGATCGGAATCAAGTTGGGGTGATAATTGATAAGGCTGCAACTGTTTCCAATCTGCGGAAGTTTTTCAAATTATTGAATATTTTTGGGGGAGACACTGTAGTAACAGCCTCAAGTTTTTGAAGAAAAAGACATGTTAACAATGTGACAACTCAGTTAGAGGGCAAAATGTCCACACATCTTTACCAAAACTCTGCTCCATTCATTGTCTTTGACGAATATGATTTAAGAGATATTGTAGGCCCAGATTAGGATGTTTTGTGATATGGCATCTATTGCGGACAATGATATACGTCGCATCTTGGTTGATACGAGTAGTTCGAAAAATATATTGTTTTTTGCTACTTATAGACAAATAAAATATCCTTCAGTCATCCAATGTTCGAACATAACCATTGTAGGCTTTATAGGGAGTTATGTCGATGTCTTCAAGGAATTTTAAGAGGAAGTGTTATTGGGTAAAGGACCATTTAAAAAATAGTAAGGGTGTTATTCGTTGTGGTTGATTTTCCAATATCTTGCAACGCCATATTCGGTAGATCTTAGCTTTCTAGAATGCATATAGTGGCTTCCACTGTCCAGCAATGTTTAAAATATGATATGGGAGGTCAAGTGGGTATTGTCCGAAGCAACCAGAAAGTAGCTTGTAAATGATATGTCACTACTCTTGCCTCAAATTCACTGGAAGCAGTGAAAATTAACAAAGAATAGTAGTTATTGGAGCCTTATGCCAATCTAAATGAAGTTGATGATCTGAGGGAGGCTCCCAACGCTGTAATTTAGTTGAAGAAGTTGAAATTAATTTTATGGCAGAAGGAAAAAGTGTTAGGTTTGGAGCCAAATTACCATTAAGGTTAACATAAAAATTATTATCTTTTTTATCTAACAATCTACATGTATATGCATGGTAAAACAAAGATGTGACATGAGTGCCAGCCGATGTGATCAGTCACAAGCTATCAATCTGATCTGATGTTGGGCAAGTGATACAGAGAAGAAGAAATTTTTCTAGAAAAAAATCCGAAGTGATTACGCAAGAAGTAGATCGGTTAACCAAGATGGGGCATATTAATGAATCTTAATACCCTCTTTGAACAACTACTCTAGTATTAGTCAAGAAAAAAAATGGGAAATTTTGTATGTGTATTGACTTCACATATCTAAATAGAGCTTGTTTACGTCCGAAAATAAGTTATTGTCTTATGTGGACACTTTCTCTGGGTATCATCAGATACAGATGGATCCAAATGACCAAGATCATGCGACTTTTATTACCCTCTTTGAACAGCTACTCCAGTATTAGTCAGGAAAAAGAATTGGAAATGATGTATGTGTATTGACTTCACATATCTAAATAGAGCTTGTCCTAACGATCATTATTTCTAGTGCCCCGGATAGACCAGCTAGTAGACTCTACGTCAGGAAATAAGTTATTGTCTTTTATGGACACTTTCTCTGGGTATCATCAGATACGGATGGATCCAAATGACCAAGATCATACTACTTTTATTACTGATAAGGGGATTCATTGCTATAAGGTGATGTCATTTGGGTTGAAGAATGCTGGAGCTAGTTATCAACGATTGATGAATAAGGCATTTGCCAACCAAATTGGCATAAATATAGAGGTTTTACATAGATGGCATGATGGTGAAAAACCCTAAGGAGGAAGATCACATATTTGATCTCCAAGAAACATTTTCTAACCTAGAGGCTATCAACCTGAAATTAAACCCTGAGAAGTGTACGTTCAGAGTCTGGTCTCGTAAGTTTCTATGACACATTATAACTGAAAAAAGGATTCAAGATGATCCGGATTAGTCAAATGCTTTATTAGCCATGTATCCACCTCATAATACTAAATAAGTACATATACTAACTGAAAGATTAGCTTCTTTATATCGGTTTATTTCGAGTTCATCGGACAAGTGCGCTCAGGATTTCCAAGTTTTAAGGAATGTTAAAGACTTCAGTTGGTCCCCATAGTGTGATTAAGCTTTCTCCGAAATAAAAAACACTTGCCTTCGCCCAAGACATTATTCAATCATATTCAAGAAAAGAGACTTTATATGTATGTGGTGGTATCGGAGTATGCAATAAGTATTGTGTTGGTAAGAGAAGTGGATAATTACCCTTATTATATAAGCAAGAGTTTATTAGAAGCTGAGAAAAAGTACTTGAAGTTTAGAAAAATTAGCCTTGGAACTCGTGATAGAAGCTAGAAAAAATGAGACCCTAATTTCAAGCATATTTTATCACGGTTCAGATGTCTTTTCCTTTAAAGAACATGCTACAAAAGGTTGACATATCATGAAGAATGACTAAATGATCAATTGAGATTGAAGACATTGATATCGACTTTGCACCTGGAACTGCAATCAAGGCTCAAGATGTAGCTGATTGTTTGGTAAAATTTCATATTGAGAGACGTTATGAAAAAACTCATGGTAATAAGTTTCATAAAGAGTGGGTAGTCCAAACGGATGGCGAATTTAGTACGATAGAATGTGCATATGGAATTTGTTTAACTTCTCTTTATGGTGACACCATGTACCAAGATATATGCTTTGGTTTCAAAGCATCCAATAATGAAGAAGAGTATGAAGCAGTCATAGCTGGTTTAAGGCTAGATCAGTTATGTGGAGCAAAAAGGAACAGATTAAAAAGTGATTCTCAATTACTTATTCACCAGGCTCAAGGGAAATTTGAAAGCCCAAAATATCATTTGATAAAATATTTACACATACTAAAGGAAATTGCCATAAGTTTTAAATGCATCTGATATGAACATGTCCTTAGATTGGAAATCGTTATGGTAGATTCCTTAGCCCCCACAATTTACTCTGAAGCATACCCTTCGATCCTTATGCAAGAATGTCCTTCTATTGACTCAATTCAAGAAAAAAAAGGTGAAGTTGAAGAGAGTATGAACATATCCGGCGTAAAATCCAAAGGTTGGAGATATGCATCCAACAATTTATTACCGATGGAGTTCTATCTTCAGATAATATTTTGGCTAATGAAGTAAAATACAAGGCTCGTAGTTTTCTGATGTTGAGAGAAATTCTTTATAAAAAGTCATTTAGCAGGCCTCTCTTGTGCTTCCTTGGTTTTGAAGAATCTCAAAATGTTTTATCTGAATTACACGATGAAGAGGGGTCAGCACAATGTGGTTAAAAAACTTTAAGAAAGAAAATTTTGTTAGTAGGATACTACTGGCCCACTATAATGGAAGATGCTAAGGATCTGGTCAGAAGATGTGATCTTTGTCAAAAATATGGAAATAAAATTCATGTACCAGCAGTCCCCATGGAATCAGTATCTGAACCTATACCCTTTGATAGATGGGGACTATATTTAGTTTGACCCCTTCCTATGGCCTCTGGTGGTTGTCGAACTATAATTTTGGTAATAAATTATTTCTCTAAGTGGATAGAAGTTGCACCTTTATCTGGAACAACGTCAAAGGCAGTGCTAAAATTTATCATCTGTAACATATGTTGCCGATTCAGAATTCCCAAACGCATCACTACATATAATGGTCCTTAGTTCGACAACATTGATATGGAAGAATTTTGTACTTCAAGATGAATTCAACACTGCTTCCCTTCTCCTTTTCATCATCGGGCTAATAGGCAAGTTGAAGTCGCTAATCAGATGATTTTAAAGGGTTTGAAAAAGAATTTGAAATGAGCAGCAGGAAAATGGCCAAGCTATTTACAAGAAGTGTTATGAGCCTATTGAACCACTCTTCATACAATACTCACGAGTCTCTTTTTGCTCATGTTTATGGAATGGATGTAATTACACCTATATAAGCTATTTTGCCTTCATTCAGAATACACAATTATTCCGAACAAGATAATGACATGGTTGTGAGAAGTCAGTTGGATCTAATTGAAGAAAGAATAGTGAAATCACACTTGAGAACAACATACTACCAGGGTTTGATGAGAAACAGCTTTGCATCTAAAGTTAAAAAAAGAGATTTCCAGGTAGAGGAAAAAGTGTTAAGAAAAGTGTTCTTACACACGAAGGATAAATAATTCGGAATGATGGCTCCGAATTGGGAAGGCCCAAACATGGTATGTGAAAAATTTAAGCAAGAAACATACAGACTTCAAAACAAAGAAGGAAACCTTTTAAAGCATCGTTGGAACTCTTATTAAACTCCTTGAAATACTTGGAAATTGTTCAGATGAATTAAACACCCATTAAACACCTTGAAATATATGTGAATGGTTCGGATAAATTAAACACCAATTAAAAACTTTTAGCCTTCAAATGGCAACATTAAAAATACAAGGAAAAATGCAAAATAAACAAAGGTAAAGATGATATAATATACTGGTCGGGTCATCAAAAATGTTCGATCCATTTTATAAAACATTCATTGGTCATCCAAGTAATTTAGTTCACAAAAGGAAATCCGAATAAAAAAACAAAAATGTCTTGTCCATCCAAGGAATTTAGTTCAAAGCATAAACTCAAAAAATAAAATAACTTTGGGGCTCGTTCCCTTTGGTTTTCTCTTTACCATCACCTTTCTCTTGAGCTTTTCCTTCCCATTCATCTTGCTTTGAATCCTTAGTATCAACATCTGAGCTTTCATCGGTTTATTTATCCGAATGAAATGCACTTGATAAAGAAACGCCAAATTTATCACCATATGGCATAGTATGAAAAGATAGTTCTTCGTATGGTACGAACTTCCATAACTCTCCAAGAGACATATTTATGAAAGTCTCGTGGAATAACAAGATCATGTTTGGTTTAATACTTTCATCCTTTGTTTCCATATAATCCAATACCCAACAGTGTATTTATCCATTGCAACTGCTATCTCTCGAGTCTGGTTCTCCTCCAAGGAAGTAATCTCTATTTCTTTCTCTTTAAGAAGTTCTTCTAATTTTTTTCTCATCAAATAGTTGATTGATGATACGTTTATCAATAATGTGTTGATATTTTAAAGACTTGATATCATTGGAAGTGATGTTTGCAATTTGGTATACTTAGTTTGGAGTTCTTCTTAATCAACCTTAGCCTGATTAATATCGGTGCTCATTTACTCTTTTTCTTTGTCCAAAGTTTCAACCTTCTGCTCTTAGCCTGAGCTCTGACTTTTCGTTCTAAATAAATTACTGGCCTTATGTAGCTTAAGACTGTGTGACCCAAGGTATCCTTCTCACTTGACACTTCAAAAGACTCACCTTCGTAAATCACTACATTAGCTATGGTGGTTTTTTTTTGGAATGGTTCGGTAAAAATCCTCCTTGTCGAACTCACTGAAATATGTGTTTTCAAGATCATATAAAATGATATCACCTTCAATTGAAGTTGGATCGGCTGTGGGAAACGCTGGTAAGGGAGGATCACCATGTACTTTTTCTTGGGGAACAGTTTCTGCAGGAAGGGTAGGAGGAACAACCTCAGGTTGAAGTATTATCTTTGACCCCTTGGTTTCCTTCTTTTTCTTTCTAGCCCTTTTGTCACTCCTCTCTTTGTGTCTCTTCTTACCATTTTTCTTCTTAGTTTGTGGCGAATGTTGTGGCCCTTCAGCCTCACCTATTGTAACATCCACTACCTCTAACATGACAGCATTGATTCCTTCTGGATTTCCCGAACTACCCGCATCGGGAATTTGGTAGGATGCATCAATCTCTTTCTTCTTCTTTTTCTTCTTCATCTTATCCAAGTGACTAGGGGATCTATTCCTGGATGGAAAGTAAAGTTTACCATCACGCTCCTCGGTTCTTTTGAGAATTACCTTCGATGAGGAGAGAGTGGTAAATTGTTCCCAGGTAAGATCTCTAGTTGAGCTTGTACTCCACAAATGAGCCCTTACCATGTTCCCTGCAGTGAAGAAGTTATGGAAGGTAAGATCCCAATTTTTTGTGGCCCACTGATTAAGGTTGGTGAAAGTAGTCTTTCCATCTTCTAGATGGTCTGAAAACGTCTTCGAACACACTACAAAATAAATCCACTAGCAAAAGATAAGTCTGATGTAAAAAATAATATCAAAACATGATTAAGGGCATCTGAACAGTGCTTACCTGTACTTCTCTAATGTCTAGTCAATTGGATTGGGTCCCCTTTGTATGTGATCTTCTTAACGTTTTCCCAAGACTTACTGATGTAGAGAAACTGAGTCCTCCAGAGTTTCTCTACCTCAATTAAGTCATTAACTACTTTATAATCATTTCCCATGTTATATTAATAAAAAGGGATATTGTGATTACGACACAAGTTAGCCACAACAGCAAACTACTCCATAGGTATCAGAATTTTTGATAGCCTTGAGGCTATAATGTTGGTTAATAATGTGTACCAAGCATTGAGACTTATCTGACTTGGAAAAACCCTCACAAGATGAAAATATCTTACTATTTATGGGTCCAAAGGGAACTGAAGGCCCCAATTCAGCACTTCGGTGTATACCACGATTTCCCTAACTTTATAATGCATCAGAGTTTCTGGAGTAATAGGAATTCTTACTTTAATGAACTCTTGGAAGCCCTATTTTTTCCTAGTTCTGTCCAGTTCGTCCGTATGGTCATACACATAGGAAATACTTTGAAGGGAAATTAAATATTTAACACTAACCTTGGAGAAATTAGGACGCACTTTCCCCTCAAAGCACTCCGGACGTTGTTTGGTATTAGTCAACCCCACTTTTTCTCTTGATTTCCAAACTACTCTAGTGTCACCAGTATTTCTGGATGTCTCTAATGGGATATCTTCCCCAGTATCCTCCATTATTTTTTACTGTTGGTCGATAGAGTTGGATCCAGTATCCTTATTTTCAGTTTGAGAAGGATCAACACGTGGAAGTAATGGATTTGGATCAACAGTAGGAAAAACGGGAGTCTTTACTATCCCAGAACCTTCAGTAGGGTTTTCGACATCATTGGTATAAGGAATTTTATTTTTGGCTTTGGAGAGTCTGGTAAATCTTTGTGGTGTGGCAATAAACGGTGAGGGTTTTTTGCTACTAGTAATAATTTTGGCTTTGATAAAAAAAGGTTTTTAGGTATTTGAACTAATGGTTCAAGATCTGGCACAAATGAAGCAAAGTTTGGTACATGTGGGATAAGAGAAGATTTTCTAGAAATAATCGATAGCTTAGAAAAAGATGAACTCATGTCCGGCTCCGGTATCCTTTGTATGACCAATCCACCAGGGGAAGCAGATAGACCGACGGTGATTCTTGCTTCTCTTTTCTCTCTTTTCAATTCGAACAAATTCAACCCGCCTCTGTAAACCAAGGCTATTCTAGCCGTGAACATAAAAGTCCTGAGAAGAGTTAGAAAGATTAAGAACAAACTGAGGATTTGAAGTTTATCTCTCTCGAAATTGAATTTTAATAATTTTCTCACTATAATAATGGAAACAATAAAACAGCCACACTTATATAGTTGAGAAAATCACTTGAGTACTTTACCTAGGGGAGATGAACCGTTTGAATCATAATTATGGGTTATCAACCCTATACCATTACTCTTTGAGGGATAGGTGCAAGTACCTAAGAAAAAACGGCTGAAAAGGTCTAATTAGAGACTGCCACGTGTAAACATAAGTTACTTGTTAAAGTCGACACTTTTAATTTTCTGGTAATGAAAAATCACTTTGGAGAACTACTAACACACACCTCTCTTATCTCTGTACCTTATACTTAAAACTTTAATACTCAGTTAATAAACTACCTAAAATACCCTTCGATTAGAAATCATCAACACCAAGTAGTATTTGGATTGCCGCTAGTTCTAAATTCTTTTTCCTGTTTTATTGCCGAGTTATCTCCATTTGGCTAGTTTATTGAAGGTTAGTTCTCATACTCCATTTTGGAGAACTTATTTTTATGCGATGGTCTACCATATATGACCTGAACAATATACTAAAATTTTAAGGTACCCTCACATCTCTTCCATTATTGTTTTATGGGTTCTAAAGTTGAATGTTGTGTTTAATGAGTTGTGGTCACTTTAGAATGATGTGTGTGAACTCAACTTTGACATCAATTTTCATATCCATTTTTTTCATCATTGTACTTTTTAGACTTTATGTAACTTGATGTCTAGGCCATATATCAAGTGTCTCAGGATATTCGTGTAACTTTAATACAACATGTTTATTTTATTTCAGTGCATCCTATTATAATAACAGAATCATCTATAAAAACAAATATAAGATGTCAATTCAGTTTGATTCAATTTCATAATATTTTTAATAGATTGCATTACTATCCATGTAAAAATGATGATCGATAAATATATAATATCGTTGTGTTGATATAATACTTATTATTTATGGTTAGAACTAAAATATAGAAATTAATAAATATTTTTTCATAAACATTTTGATTATATATATCTGAATATTATATATATATATATATTATATATATATATATATATATATATATTATTTTTGTGCTTAATGAAAAAATTGACTTAATAAGAAAACTATGAGTCAGATCATACTTCGGTTCGGGACTATATAATTATTTTGTTTGAAAGAGCCTCATAAGCCATAAAGTCCACAATAGTCTCTATAAATATAACTTGTCACGGGATAACAATCATTATTCTATTCTTCGAACTTATTACTACTTTCTCTATAGATTTTATCTTTATATATAATTTCTCTTTTTAAATAATTTGGGGAATTGATCCAACATATTATGAATTTATCAGTGGCGTCGTCTGTGTCGTAGCCTTTCGTTCACTTATTAGGAGTATGAAGGTCTTCCTGAAAGTAATTCTAGTAAAGAGCATTAGGAATTTTTTCCATAGCATAAGCTATAGCTCTCTTTGGGGAAAACATCAGGTATTTCGACATTATCGTTCTCCTACGACTAGTGAAGATCAACCGATGTATAGTGACGAACATCCTCCCTTTTCAGAGAGAATGAATCATCATTAAAGAATGAATCATACCAAACGTTAACATACAAGCCACACCTCCAATCTCAGGAGGAAGATCAAATGATGTTTAGACAAATGATATTTTGCTAACATAATGTTTAGACAATATAGACGATAAATATATAGACAAAGTCTCAAAAAAGAGAACATGTATGAAGATGCCATTTTATTTGTATTGGGGTAAAAAAATACAATTTATATTTAAAATTAAAACTAAGGAGCACACATCTAGTGTTTTTAGAATACAATTTGTTAAATTTTTATGTTATCATAACAAGATAACATGCAAAAATTTAAGAGTTATATTGTATAAATTATCTTATAAAAAATCGAAAAGAAAGATCGTATAAAAGTAAAATGTTTAGTTTTACTGAAAAGATTGGATGTCAAGTTACATGAATGATACCAAATCATTTCAATTAAGAAGAATTTTTACGAAAAATAAAAATATGGTTTCTCTAATATGACAATTTTAACTTCTAAAAACACTATTTGTTCATGTTTATATGGATAAGAACATTGATGTCTCATATCAAATTTGATAAAAATAACTCATGTCTTTTATATTCTTCTCCCTTATCAGTTCTTAACACCTTGATATAAATGAAGAATTGATTTAACAAAACTACAAATTAATTAATAATACACACAAAATTTATTCTCTATTTTATTTTACAGGAATCATCCAAATAAAATAAGTGCAATTATCAACAAATAATCACATGATATCTATAATCATCTTTAAAAATATATAGAGGAGCTCATAAATCTGAATATTTCAAATCAAATATAAAATTTATATTTTTAAACTTCTCATACAAGCATAGTTCACATATTACAAAGTTATTCAAATTTTCCATAATACTAGAAACATCAAATTTATTCAAAATTATAGACACAAAAAATGTTGCACATTTCTACCTACTAGAGACATCCCTTGATATTAAATACAATAAATTCTCATTTAATTGTTTTAGCGACATTTTGCTATGTTTCTTATCCTAAGCTATACATATAAACTCATTAAATTAAACAACATAGTTGTCAACTTTACACATGTAAAATATAAAATATATACAATAAAACTACATCTGAATAAGAACTTATCAAACTTTGGTAAATCCAACATAATCTTACCAATATATGTAATGTTCAATAGATTATCAAAACCATTATGAAATATGTTATATGTTATAGAGATGCTAAATTTTAACTATTTAAACAACATTAGCCATGTGATTAGTAGCTTATATATTTATCATTTATTAAGTATGATATTTTATAATTGAATATTTTGCATTCATGTCAGTACAATGACTAGTATATAATGGTGTATCATTGGATATAACTAATGATTTAAATATCTTGATTGAACATAGTTTCATGCTCAAATACTCTAAAGTAAACCATAATATGAAGTGTTTAATATAGTCTAGTTGTCTTACTAAGCCGTGTGAATGAGACTATTATAGAATATCCACATGCATCTTTTTAGAAAAGCCTATAAGATAATAATATATTTGTCTTGTGAATTGGTTTTAAATGATAGTTGGATAATAGTAGATGAATTATGCATATGAGATGATATTATACTGTATAAAAACAGGTTATGCATATTTTAGCTCTATGAGCAAACCTTGCACAAAGTTGAAATTCAATTCTTTTACATTAACTATCATGCTCAAACATTTTTTCTAACTGAAGTTGATAAAAATATTAAGATTTAGGATTTTTCATCTTAAAATTAAGTCAAGAAAACCAAATTTCAAATACTCCTACATGCGACATTTCTTTGAGAAGTTTATTCACCTATTATAACCATAATATGAAGTATGAAAACTAAACATATGATTAGTATTTTGAGCAACAATTGTTGTTAATGTATTATGAATTTTCATAATGTTGTTTTATCATATTCTATAGAAATCGACCGGTAGTAGTTATTTCAAAAAATAAACATCATTACATCTTCATTTTTAAGATACATTATAACAGAACTGAGATAATCCTTCAATTCTTTAACTTTATATGAATACATATCTATATTATCGATTTAGTGTTTGATGTTATGTAGATTAGTCTCAAACTGGGTGATGTTTCCTAGAGCAGAGGCATAAAATTTAAGCTTTAAATTATTTTATATTTTCATTAAATTTCTCACCAATAAAGACAAAAGACGGTATAAATTCAAAATCGAACTTAAAAGGTTTATATTAAGATAATCTTGAATTTTTCAAATCTATCATTTCTTCTTAAAATATTTTACTAATTTATAAAACAATAAATTCCAAAAAACATAAAACTCAGTTATCCACAAAACTGAATAAGCTTAATCAATAGAAAAATAAATAAAATAAAATATCTACAGCACATTTACCCATCATAGAACACTAGAATATGAATATTATATTAAATATGTTCTTCGTAAACAAAATTATACAATATTATTAATGTGAACAAATTGGTATTATAATTTTTTGTAGTAATTTTTAATTTATTAATTTTCTGATTAAAATTTAAATTAGTAATAATAATAAAAAGATTATTTTAAAAAAACAATGCGAATTAACTAATTCACCTTTTGTTGTTGAAATTTGATAGTGAATGTTTGACCAAAACTTCAAACTAAGATATTGGAAGAAGAAATGAAATAAAAGTTAATTTTACTTGATGGAATTTATTAGAAATAGAAATTTACACAATCTTAACTAATTACTCATTGCATGCATTCCATCTAAATGTGGTACGCGACATTTACACAATATCCCAAATTTTAAACTTATAATTCCTCTTAGTGTTAAAAAACTTTTGGCACTTATTCTAGCTGGATTTTTATAAATAAATTTTAACGAGAATAATTAATATAGCTTGATTTTGTTATTTAGATCTATACAAAAGACAGATTTCTATTTTTAAAATAATATATATTATGTCTCTTCGCTTTACACAAAAATTAAATTGGTCAATGACCCATTAATATATTTTTCGTTTTGATTATTTCAATCAAAACTGCAGGTAGAGAGAAAAAATAATTATAGTTCAAAACAAAACTATTAAAAATAATAAAGAAATTATATAAACCCAACATTTATATGCATGTCTCTTGGTTATAATTGGTTTATCTCCTTTAATCTATAATTATAATAAGTTATTAGTTTCAGTTAGGTGCAGTATGGTCAGTATATTCATATAAATATAGTTTGGTGATCATTATTACTATTATTAATTTCAATTAGTACTTAGATTAGTAACTAACAACAGGGTGGCAAACTCTCCTCGTGCCATATTTTTCTAAATTTAGAAATTAATTAGCATTCATTTGTATAAGACAAAATTAATATAATATTAATTAAGAAAATGTCGTAATCAGATCCTTTGAGGCTCTCAAGAGCTAAGCACACTTTAGAAAGTCGTGTTTTGTATAAACCCAACATCATTTTGTTTGGTATAGCAAAACTGAGAAGCTTATATTTTATATGATTTATTTTAAATTTAACAATTAATATATTTATTTATAGTTAGTTTTTCATTATTATATGATTGCGTAATTAATCCGAAGTTAGTGTGGTTGACGAGATAAAACTAGTCATTAAAGTAATTGGTTAGCTTTTAATCTGATAGAAGAACTAAATTTAAATTCTGCAAAATTTAAAATACAATATATAATATTCCTCAACCGATGGGTTGTATCAAAGGATCAAACCAAATCGAATGCTGTTTCGTTTCAAGATTTAGGTGATTTACATTAATAGATGACAGACTAGCAAATATTGAGCTGATTAAACTATGAGTCATTAGATTTCGTATAATTATATTTAAGATAATTAATGATCTTTATTTTTTTTAAATAATAATTAATAATGATAATTATTTCAAATTGATGTTTCCATCGGTTACCTAATTATTTATACATTTATAGACAAATACTAAGATATAGGCTTAAACGACCAATTTTAATATTTAGATAAATATAAATTATTATTTTAAATTATACGAGATACTCATTGTAACATAATATTTATAAGTATAGATCTAACGATCATCAAATAAAACTAAAATATTCTTTTTGGTTGTTTATCATCTTTATTTATGTTATTTATCTCAACTCTCGTTCCAATTTTAACTCAATTAACTCTAAGTCTAATTATTTTTTCGACTAAACTTAGCAAACCACAATTATTGACATTAATTTTTGTTGTCTGTGGAAAACGAGAAATTGTGTTCTCAATAAGATTAGAACAATTCAAAAAACCAGACGAAACATATGTGTAATTTTAATGAAAGCATTAATCTTTTTGTGGCCGATGATATTGAGATGGAAAGTTCGAATGAACCACCAAATTCCCAAGTGACTGAGGCCCCAATAGCCGAAGAGGACCTTACAATACCTCAGACTATGAAACAGAGAAAAAGAAAACTCCAATTAAGGATCTAATGAAAGAAATCAAAGGCGAGGAAGACGTTGCATGGAAATGAGGAGGATTAAAAATCTAACGTCTAACTATGATCAAAAGGAGATGAGAAGATCATAACCTAGGGTGAAAAAAGAAAATACCCGATAATTCAACAAGTTAGGAATATCAGATCGATGCTTATTGTGGTGGAAATGGAGGGATACGTCACATCCCAACAACCTTTATGCGTTCACTAGACTATCCTCCTACCATAGCTACACCACAACCCATTATCGACGCAAATGTGCTCCACCAGGTATTCCTCAAAACACAAAAAGAATCACATCAAGATATCTACAAAACTCTGCCCAAAGGAAACAACAGTATGGGACACCTAGATGGATGCATGACATCTCAAACCAGGATACATACACCAAGATCCATACAACCAAGAAGAAAACATGAAACACAATACAAAACCGAGGGGTTGAAAATGGAAATATTGAGGGTTCTAATAGGCTTACCTCTTCATGGATGGTCGAGATGACTATTATGAGAATGAAGAGGCTCAACCTGAAGAAGAGTCCTCACTAGCTCCAAAAATATTTTTTCGTGTTATGTCACCATTCTATGATAATCACAAAATGGATAAATACAACGACAACAGAGATACAGAGCACCATACCAAGAAATTTAATAATAAAATACTATAGTATGGAGCTATCAATGGGATAAAATAACAAGAATTTGTCATGATCCCATGGGGAAGTGCAATGTGATTGTTCTACAGTCTCCCGAGATGTTGCACAAAATATTATAAGATACTTTGAACGATATTTAGGAATCATTTTGTGGGGTCAAAATGAATTAAAAGAGAGGGGGACGATATAGTCCGTTGCAAGAAAGAGCTAATAATAGCCTCAAAATTATACTAAAAGATTTTTTGAAACAAAATTGCAGTTACAAGATTTTCACGATCTAATGTATGTAACAATATTTAGATAAGGAATTTAAGAATGAACCGTGCCTGATACAATAATGGAAAAGAAAGCACTAAACTATAAAAATCTACTAGCACAGGTCGAATGATTCATCAAGGAGAATGAGGTAGTTAGAGTACAAAAAATATGACACTTCAACAAGAAAAACACATATCATGGCGTAGATAATCAAAAAATAAGCAGAGGCGATAAACAATGACGCTTTGACTTCAGTCATGTCAAGATCAAATCGATCACAAAGACAAAAACCATAAGTTAACTACAACGCACAAAATGGTAGAAGAACATATCGGCTACTAATAAAGGCCATTAATAGAACTAACAGACTTATTTGTGAAGATTTAGAAAAAAGATACTATCAAGTACATGAGACCCAGAAATATATACAGACTAAAAAAGAATAGAGGAACAAATAAGTACTATATGTTTCATGGTGATTTACGTAATTTTACTATAGATTGATGGGCTTTGCAAAATCAAATCCAAAGTCTTATTAGACGGTCAAAAATTAAATGAGTTCATCAGAAATAAAACAAAGAAGAAACTAGGACAAGGTTCCGGTGGTGCCGTAAACCAAGCTTCGGCCAAACCTCAACGAGCACTAGACATATATTTCATTATGGTAGTGAAGAGGAAAGATGAAGAGGACATGGAATCAGATGCGAACTAACAAACAATCAGATTGACTTTCGAATGAGCCCATATTCTAAAATAATAAAAATATTAAATAAAAAGTACACTAACAAAAATTAGATAGTGTCAAGTGTAAACAATAGAGCTAGTTGGTGCAGAGATCAATAGAGTAATGATCAATACCATCAGTTGGGGAAGTGTCTTATATAAATGAAAAAATGAGAAGGGAACTAATGATGATCCAAAGTGAGAGAGTTCTAACAAGATTCACAGGTACAAATGCAACCGTCCTAGGAGATTAACTTTGGACGTGACTCTCGGAAATCAAGAATTCGAAAAAAGTAAAATATATTTTACTGTGGTAGATGCATCATCTCTATGATATAATATTAGGGTGATATTGGCTCAATCAGAGACATATTATAGTATCTAAATTCCATCGGTGTATAAGATATCACGTTAATGGTAAAGTGGTTGCGATAAGGGAAAATCAAAAAACAAATAGGAATGTTATGCAAGATCTTTGGCTGCCTAAGCATAACAAAAACAAGATAAAGAGGTCATCTTGAATGAGGTACATGACCTTAGAGAAGTCCCTTGTGATGAGTCCGAATTCGAAGAGCTCCCCGGAAGGGTAGTCCAAAGTAAAACTCCCCGAAAATCGGACAGACTCCAAGACTATAATCCGAACAGGACTGTTTGATCCGGACAGGTGATTTTGGACACAGCAAACATAAGACGATTCGAACTATGACTAAAGTACTTTTAAACCTAATTACTATCTGACTAAGCTACTTGTGCATTTGCTTAAACTTCATGGGTCTTTAAACATGACCCGGGTCCATGAAACTTGACCCGAAAGCCCATAAGGGCCCAAATTACACACTATAAATACCCAACCACCAGCATTAACTATGGGTAAGAAAAATTAACTGCTGCCAGGCTGCTCAATTCTCTCACCACCCTTAAAACACCTTGAAACACCCTGAAATATCTTGAAACACCACCACACCACCGTGAAACACCCTTACGCCGCCTTAAAACTCCACTTAAAATTACCAGCCTACCCTCAGGCTACTTTTATCCACACCAAATTGGCGACCACAGTGGGAGGCGACGGTGCCTGAATCAAACATTCAAAACCAAGTAAAAGAATTCTGTCCGAATGAATCCGGATAATCCAGAGCTTCCACCAGCTTTGCTCGAAGTGGTGGAAGAGAACGATGAATATACTGTCCAAGAGCGTGACAGGTTGAGGGTTGAAATAGAAGCTCTGAGGGCTGAGAAGGCCAAGATGGGCATGAAGGAGAAGTCCAAAGCATCGGTTGCTCATCGCTCTGATAACCCTCGAGAGCATGAGGCTTCGAAGACTCATGTGAGCACTAAAAAGACACATGCTAGTTCTAAAAAGTCTCACCGGTCCAAGCCTGTGGAGAGTTCTGACTCAAGTTCAGAATCTTCGGACAGCTCTTCGGACAGTGAGGGGAATGAAAAGTCCTTGTCCTCCAGCAGTGACGAAGGGCGAACCAGGAAAAAACAAAAGCAAGTTAAAAAGTATTCCAGAAAAAGAGACCACCATGGAAGAATGAAAAGACACATTGGGAAAGGATCATCTCACAGCCGGAGGCATATAGACCGGTTGCTGATGGATCCATTTGTTTTCCATGATGAGCCAGGTATCTTTGCAACACCTAATGAGGATACCGTGTTCAGTCGTGGAAGGAATTGGAGGCAGTCTCCACTGTCTTCTAAAATCCTATCCGGGAACCTCCCCAAGAGGTTTGACAGCACAAAGATGGAGAAGTACGACGACAGTACTGATCCGGACAATCATCTGGAGCAATTCAAGAACTTCATGATGAACTTTGATGATGATGATAAACTACTCTGCAGGGCATTCTCCCAATCCTTTACGGGGAGTGCTCTGAAGTGGTACAACAGCCTTCCTCAGGGTTGTATCAGAGACTTTGACACCTTCTGGGTGGCCTTTCGAAGGCAATTTGTGGGAAGTAAGGAGCTCAAGGGCAATGGAGATACCATAATCCATTGTGCCCAAGAGCCAAATGAATCATTGAAAGAATACATAAGTCGTTTTGTGAATACAAAGAACGGGCTGGCTGATTGTTTTGAACAAGTGGCAATAGCATCCCTGAGACAGGGTTTGAACCCGGGCAACCTGGCCGATTCAGTAACAAGGAAGAAAGCCATGACCTGGGGTGGATTGCTAAATCAAGTCGGCAAGCAAATAAATGTTGATGAAACAAAAAAGACCAGGGTGCACAGGCAGGTGAGATCCACCCCGGTAACACCAACTCCCAATCCAAACCAGTCCGGCAACAAAGCTAGAGAAACCGGACAGGGGCATGGAAGAGGAAAAGCTCAGTCTCAACCAGCTGCTCCTGCACAAAGTCAACAGTCTAGAAACAAAAGGGGGCCGTGGGTCCAACAGGAGTGGTTTGCAGAGCTCAAAGAGAGTGTGGCAACCATTTTCGAGAAAACTAAAGATGAAGTACACTACAGGAGACCGGCAACCTTGCAGTCTCCCAGAGAACATCGAAACAGTTCTTTTTGTCAATATCACAATGATATTGGCCATACTACTGATGATTGTATAGCCTTGAAGCAAGAGGTTCAGAACCTGATTGAAAGAGGGAAGTTGGGTGCGCATGTCAAAAGAAGAGGAGGCAACAGGCCTGATAACACTCACCGGGCTGGTCCGGTTAATGCTGCCCCAGAAGGGGCCATGGTAATTGTTGAAAGGTTTGATGTGGAGTCAGAATACTTGGATCCTGATCCAACAAGGAACAGAGTGGGTGCAATAGAGGAACGTTCCAGGTCGGTCTCCGGGCTCATTAAATTCTTTGAGTCCTTGACAATTTTCGGAGGGGACACCGTAACGGCTCCTACCACTTCATCAAGAAAAAGGCATGTTCATAATTTGGCAACCCAACTAGAAGGGGGCATGACCTCTTATCAATCGTCAAATCTATTTCCATTCATTGTCTTTGATGGGGATGATTTGAGAGACATTGCTGGTCCTCATGAAGATGCTGTTGTCATAGGAGCATCGATAGGGGGCAATGAGATAAGGCGAATCCTGGTAGATACTGGGAGCTCTGCCAATATCCTTTTCCTAGATACTTACAAGAAAATGAAAAATCCAGCTGTGATTCAAAAGTCAGACCGATCGATTGTAGGCTTCACGGGCAGTTCAGCTGATGTAATTGGTGAGTTCGAAGAAGAAGTATTGTTGGGCAGAGGCCCTTTCAAGAAAACAGTCAGAATACTTTTCATTGTGGTGGATTGTCCCACTTGTTACAATGCTATTCTAGGGAGATCTTGGCTCTCTAGGATGCATGCAGTGGCTTCAACAGTTCATCAGTGTCTAAAATATGCTGTTCAGGGGCAGGTTGGGGTTGTCCGGAGCAGTCAAAAAGTTGCAAGAGAATGCTATGCCACTGCCTTGGCTCCACGAACGCTGGGGGCAGTCCGTATGAATGACCAATAGCAGTTTGAGGGCCTTTCTGGGGGTGAGGGTGAAATTGATGACCCCAGGGAGACCCCCGGAGTGTTGATCCCAGTTGAGGAGGTTGAGACACACTGCTTAGAAGAAGGGAAATCTGTCAAGATAGGGTCCAAAATGCCACAAGTATTGAAAGAAGAAATGTTAAAATTCTTAAAAGACCATCAGCATGTTTTTGCCTGGTGCAATGCTGATGTTACTGGAGTGCCGTCAGAAGTGATTTCTCATCACTTATCTGTCCGGAGAGACGTAGCACCAGTGGTGCAAAAAAGGAGAGCTTTCTCAAAAGAAAAGGCTGATGTCATTGTACAAGAGGTTGACAGACTCACAAAGATGGGGCACATTAAAGAAGCTCAGTATCCTTTGTGGACTGCCAATCCAGTCTTGGTAAAAAAGAAAAACGGTAAATGGCGAATGTGCATAGACTTCACGGATCTCAATCGAGCTTGCCCAAAAGACTTGTATCCGGTCCTCCGGATAGATCAGCTGGTAGATTCTACTTCTGGGAACAAGCTACTCTCCTTCATGGATGCTTTCTCCGGATATAATCAGATCCAGGTGGATCCAAGAGATCAAGAGCATACCACTTTTGTTACTGATAGAGGATTACACTGCTACAAGGTGATGCCTTTTGGTTTGAAGAATGCTGGGGCTACTTATCAAAGGTTAGTCAATAAAACCTTTGCTGATCAAATTGGAAGAAATATGGAGGTTTACATTGACGATATGATGGTGAAAAGTGTGGATGAGCAGCTACACTTGTCCGACCTCCAGGAGACTTTTACCAACCTGGCCAAGGTGAATTTAAAGCTAAATCCTGAAAAATGTGTGTTTGGAGTGCAGTCCGGGAAGTTCTTAGGGTACATTATAAGTGAGCATGGAATCCAGCCCGACCCGGACCAGCTCAATGCTTTGTTTCAAATGGAGCCTCCTCGAAATGTTAAAGAAGTGCAGCGGTTAACGGGGAGGTTAGCAGCTTTGAACAGGTTTATCTCTAAGTCTTCGGACAGATGTGCTCCTTTCTTTCAAACTCTGAAAGGTGCAAAGGGGTTTGAGTGGACACCACAGTGTGATGAGGCGTTCAATGAAATTAAGAAGCATCTGTCCTCTCCGAAGACCTTATTCAAACCAATCAATGGGGAGACTCTATTTGTGTATCTGGCTGTTTCAAGTTGTGCCATCAGTGCTGTGTTGGTTAGAGAGGTTGATGGGTATCCTCACCCCGTATACTACATCAGCAAAAGCCTGATTGATGCTGAACGGCGCTACTTAAAACTTGAAAAATTAGCGTTAGCCTTGGTGATAGCTGCAAGAAAGATGAGGCCTTATTTTCAGGCTCATCCTATCGTAGTCCGGACATCTTTCCCTTTAAAAAATGTCCTTCAGAAAGCGGATATTTTGAGCAGAATGACAAAGTGGTCAGTAGAGTTGGGGGACTTCGACATAGACTTTGCTCCTCGAACAGCAGTAAAAGCTCAGGCTGTGGCTGATTTTCTGGTCGAATTCCATTCTGATAGGGACTCAGAACAACTTGCTGATTCAAAAGACAAAAAAGTATGGATTGTCCGAACAGATGGGGGATCCAGTGCCATAGGATCTGGGGCAGGAATATGTCTAACCTCTCCTTATGGGGACAACATGTTTCAAGCTATTTGTTTTGCTTTTAGGGCGTCCAATAACGAGTCCGAATACGAAGCAGCTATAGCTGAATTAAAATTGGCTTACATTTGTGGAGCAAAAAGGGTCAAGCTACTAAGCGACTCCCAATTGCTTGTCCACCATGCTTTGGGCCTATCAGAAGCTAGAAAAGAGCAGTTAATCAAGTATTTGCTTCTTTTGAAAAATGAGGCAATGAAGTTTAAAGCTGTTGTCTATGAGCATATTCCCCGGGCAGAGAATGAATTGGCAGACTCATTGGCAACAATATCATATACGGAGTCCTATCCGTGGATCCATGTGCTTGAAAGTCCTTCTATTCAACTTGATGAAGGGGAGAAAGAGGAAGTTTTTGAAATACAAGCAAATAAACCTCAAGATTGGAGGTCTCCACTTATACAATATCTGTCTGATGGTATTGTGCCTTTGGAAAAATCACAAGCCAGAACGTTAAAGCACAAGGCTCGTGGTTTCATCATGATTAGAGAGATCTTGTACAAGAAATCCTATAGTAAACCTCTCCTACGCTGTTTAGGAGATAATGAGTCACAAATGGTTCTCTCCGAATTGCATGATGGTGAGGGATCAGCCCATTGTGGATTTAGAGCATTAACAAGAAGAGTGCTTCTCTCCGGATATTATTGGCCTTCAATAATGAAAGATGCCAAGGAACTGGTAAGAAGGTGTGACCCATGCCAGAGGTACAGCAATGAAATTCATGTACCAGCCATTCCTATGGAATCAATTTCTGAGCCTATCCCTTTTGCTCGATGGGGATTAGACTTAGTTGGGCCTCTCCCTATGGCGTCCGGAGGACGCAAAACCATAATCGTGGCCATTGATTACTTTTCGAAGTGGATAGAAGCAGCCCCCTTGGCAGGAACAACATCAAAGGCTGTTATAAAATTCATTTTATCCAACATATGTTGCAGATTTGGTGTCCCTCAGAAAATAACAACAGATAATGGGCCACAGTTTGACAACCGAGAAATGGAGAGCTTCTGTGCCTCAAGGGGTATTCAGCACTGCTTTTCTTCCCCATTCCACCCACAAGCCAATGGGCAAGTTGAGGTGGCTAATAGAACAATACTGTCCGGCTTAAAGAAAAATCTGGAAGGGGCTGCTGGGAAGTGGCCTAGTTATTTACAAGAAGTCCTGTGGGCATACCGGACAACGCCTGGGGCTGCCACACAAGAATCACCTTTTGCCTTGGTCTATGGGATGGATGCAGTAGCTCCCATAGAGAAGACACTCCCCTCTTTTCGTGTTCATAACTTCTCCGGACAGGCTAATGAAATAGCAATCAGAAATCAGCTTGATTTGATTGAAGAAAGGCGAATAAAAGCTCATCTTAGAATGGCACACTATCAGGGCTTGATGAGAAGCAGGTTTGCTTCCAAGGTTAAAAGAAGGGACTTTCAACCAGGAGATAAAGTATTGAGGAAAGTTTTCCTGCACACCAAGGAAAAGCTCTTCGGAAAGTTGGCCCCAACCTGGGAGGGTCCGTATACTGTGGTTGAAAGAATCAAGCCTGGCACATATTGGCTGGAAGACAAAGATGGCAGGGTTTTAACTCACCCTTGGAATATTGAACACCTTCGAATGTATTTGGAATAAAATTTATGTAAATATTTACTTGTTTAAACATCCATGTAAATATTTGGGGGCATACCACTATCTCTCTCTGGCGCCACGGAGAGCTTTAAATGAAACTTGGAGCTTTTTTGAATAAATTTTCTAAGTTTTTACAAAATTCTGTTGATTGCCATACTACCCGGACTGAAAGATCTAAGGGCTATTTAAATTCTAGCCGGAGAAATTAAACACTCTCACAATGCGAAGTACTTAAACAAACTTTAGAATAAGAGAAAGGTTGTGCAAGATAAAACATTCATTCAATAAACTTAAAGTTGCCTTGGCCTTCCAAGGACTTTGTGAACAAGTTTAAACACAATACAAAAATCTGTCCGGTCAAAACGGACAGCATCACAAAAAAGGAGCCTTGGCCTTCCAAGGACTTTGGTTCAAACAAACATTAAATAAAACAAATTACCATTTAAGGTGGAGCCTTTGAAGATGGCTCACCCTCATCTGTTCCCTTGGTCTTAACATCGCTTTTGTCTTCAATGACCTTCTTTCCTTTGGGGTCAGCCTCTTCTTCTCCCGGACTCTCTCCGGTTTCCTCCTCATCACCAGATGAGGATATATCAGTATACCCTTCATCAACCATGGTCCAATATGGGAGATCGTCGTCATCCACATAACGCCATAAGTCCCCAAGTCTTCTCTTCGGGAACTTCTCGTGAAATAAGAGGACCATGTCAGACTTTACCTTTTCGATCAGTAGTTCTTCACTCCGTAGCATCTCCTTGGCATAAGCATTGACTTTGGCCTTGATCATGGCCTCTTGATCCTTAACCAGGGCAGCTTTCTCACCAATAGCCTGAGTCACTGCATTCTCCAAAGTAAGTTTGTCAGTAGTCAGATTGGTGACAATCTTTTCTTTTGCTGCAGTCTCATCTTTTGAGGTTTTCAAGTCTTTCTCCAACTCGGACAGCTTAGCCTGGAGATCTTCTAGGGTTTTCTCCAAAGAGGCAACTTTTGTGTTGCTCTCATCTTTACTCCTCTTCAGCTGCTCGTTCGACTCCTTAAGCAAGTCAACCTGGGTAGTGGCACCCCGGAGGTTATCGGACAGTTTTTCCTTCTCGGACTTAAGCTCCTTAATGGTTTCTGCCTGACTCCGGACTTGCCTTTCCAAGGTAAGCACAGGTTGCACGTTGCTAAGGAGAGAGTGAGCTATGATATCCCTTTCGCTGGAGACCAAGAAAGTTTTGCCATTAAAATTTACCGTGTTGGAATTACTTGGAGGAACATATGGCCCTGCAAACTCGTCCCTAGACAAACCAAGGAAGTAGTCACCTAGAGGACCCAGTCCGGTGACATCCACTTCATCCATGTTGATCTCTCCCCGTTCAATGTCATCAGTGTGAAGCTCCCCTGGAATCCCTTCGTTAAGGTTTTCTGGGATCTCTTCGGCTAATGTAGGATCAACTGGAAAAGTGGGCTCCGGGTCCCGGAGAGCAAATTCTTCTTCTTGAGAAGTTTTCTTCTTTTTTACTTCTCTCTCAACACCCTCACTTACTTGTTTACGGGTTCGTTTGGAGACCCTCGTAGGTTTTGAGGGAGTCTCTCCGTGCTCTTTACTTTCCACTTCTACCACCTGTAGAAGGCTTGCATCAACTTGAACTGGAATTGGTGCCTCTGTGTCAGTCAGGGCCTTTTTCTCTGAATCTCCTGCTGTTTTCTTCCCTTTCTTCTTCTGGCCCTTCATCTTACTTGGGGCTTTGGCCCGAAGAGGGAGGAAAAGGGTCCCATCTAGCTCGTGAGACCTTCTTAGCACTATGTCATCATCAGGAGGGGTGGAGAACTCCTCCCATGTTAAATCCCTCCGACCTGTGGTGTTCCACAGGTGAGATCTGGCTAAGTTTCCCGGAGTGAAAGCCTTGTGGAACCGGTTCTCCCAGTTCTCTGCGGCCCATGTGTTTATTTTGCCACAGGTAACCTGTCCGGCTTTCGCATAGTCTCCGAACTCTTTTGGCAGTTCTGGCAAAACAAAAGAGCAACTAGTTAGTGAAAGCTTAAAGAGAAGAAATTCGAACAGAAACTTAAGGAAAGAACTTACGATCGCTCCTCCATCTACTTCGAAGAAGGCTAGGATTCTCCCCAACCTTGATCTTCTTCCCGTTCTCCCATGAGCCACTTATAAACAAGAACTGGCTCCTCCACTTATTCTCCGATTCTAGGAGATCATCAACAGCTTTCAGATTGTTCCCCATATTGAAGTGATAAAAGGGGAACTGGTGGTGTTTGCACAGACTGGCAACAGGAGCGAACTCTTCCATTGGAAGAGGAATTCCGGACAGCCTGGATGCCATAATACATGACATCAGGGTGTACCATCCGTTGGGGCTCAGCTGCGATGGACATAGCTTCACTAAGTGGAAATAGCGCACTATCTCCGGATCCAATGGGAACCTGAGTCCCCAATTGAACAGCTCTGTAAAAAATACAATCTCATTCCTCTTATAATCCATCGGGGTCTCTGGATCGATGGGAATTCGGATCTTTACGTTTTCAGGGATCCCCCACTTAGTGCGAAGCCGTCCCAAGTCTCTAGTGTGAATAAATGCATACTTGGTTTTTAACAAAGATAAGAGATACTTAAACTCTACCTTGTGAAAGCAGGGCCCAACTTTCCCTTCAAGGCACTCCGGCAGATCCGGACGGCTCAAGAACAAGTCCTCTTTGCCTTTCTTGGCAACGACTATGGCAGTATCAGCTTGTCCGGACGACTCGGACTCAAACCTAGCCTCCTCAATGGAGTCTTCCATCCTCTCCTCCATAACTGTTGGGGGAGCTTCTGCAGAAACAGCCCGGGGAGGGATGAAGCTTGGTACAGCTGATCCTCCGGACTGGCAACTCGTTGTATGTTTTTGAATTTTCACCTCAGCTTGAGTCTCTGAGGTCGAGGTTTCCTTTGGAGGTAATGGACTGCTGGCCTCCGGACCGACCGGCCTCTCCCGGAGGGTCCTAACAGTTGTTCCGGACCCAGACTCACTGGTGTTTTTCGAGGAGAGTCCCTTAACCAGTCGACTTGGTCTTTTCATGATCAGTTTCTCTGGGGAATGATCAGAGTCGGACCCCATAGCTATAAAGGTAGTTTTCTTCCTAACACTTGTAACAACAACCTCCGGTTCGACGGTGGGAATTGACTCTTGGACTGATGAGCCAGAAACTATGGGGGAGAGTGTTGATTGGAAGAGTTTTCTGGGTTTTGTACCTTTTGAAGAAGACGAACCCCTATCAGATTCTTCGATTGAAGTGGCTGGTCTCTCAACTGGCGATGCTGGTAGCCCTGCTGCTATCCGTTTCTCTTTTTCAACCCTTTGAGCTCTCTCTAGTTCTGAAAGATTGAGCCAGCCACCCTTGATTAAAGCTGTTCTTGCTGTGAACATAAAACGATTAAGGAAATCTCAAGGTTTTAGAGAGATGAAGTTTTGAGTAAAATGGCAAAGTGAAAATGATACTGTGAAAGATGAATAGTATTTATAGTAAAGGTAAAAAAGGGGGTTTGATTCCTAGGAGAATCCGAAAAGTTGAGCAATGATTAAAAAACGGCGCTGACGTCATCAAAACCATTTAAAGAAGTTACCTATTCAATAAAGTGGTGTAATTTTCGAGGTAGAAAAACGGCTGGAGTGGCCAACCGGAGGGTGACACGTGTCCCACTACTCCTGACAAAGAACCGTTTGGAATTCGTACCGGTTGGCCTGTCCGGGCCTGTCTCAACTCTCTTCGAATCAGAGGACCACTTCCGAAATCGAACTATTTTTCAGTTCTTTAACAAGGACACTTGTTCAAATACCTAAAAAAGGGGCTCCTGATGAGTCCGAATTCGAAGAGCTCCCCGGAAGGGTAGTCCAAAGTAAAACTCCCCGAAAATCGGACAGACTCCAAGACTATAATCCGAACAGGACTGTTTGATCCGGACAGGTGATTTTGGACACAGCAAACATAAGACGATTCGAACTATGACTAAAGTACTTTTAAACCTAATTACTATCTGACTAAGCTACCTGTGCATTTGCTTAAACTTCATGGGTCTTTAAACATGACCCGGGTCCATGAAACTTGACCCGAAAGCCCATAAGGGCCCAAATTACACACTATAAATACCCAACCACCAGCATTAACTATGGGTAAGAAAAATTAACTGCTGCCAGGCTGCTCAATTCTCTCACCACCCTTAAAACACCTTGAAACACCCTGAAATATCTTGAAACACCACCACACCACCGTGAAACACCCTTACGCCGCCTTAAAACTCCACTTAAAATTACCAGCCTACCCTCAGGCTGCTTTTATCCACAATAATATCATCACTTGAATTTCATCCTAAGTCATATATCATCACTTGAATTTCAACAATAATATTTATCTCGTATATAAAAAAATAAGATCTCATTCTCAACGAAAAACAAAAGTGATCATCGCCGAGATAGACTGTCTGACGGGCGTAAGACACATACAAGAGTCAATTACCCAATGTGGACAACAAATCATTTCTTCGTAAAAACAATAAGTGGAGAATATGGTTAGACTTCACAGACTTAGACAAAGCATGTCCGAAGAACCCATTTCTACTTCCAAAAATCAATCAACCCGTAGACGCAACATCAAGAAATAAAATGTTATTCTTTACAGTTACATTCGCAAGATATAATTAAATCTAAATAAAATAAAATGACCTAGAACACATGACGGTCATTAACAAAAAAAGACTACAGTTCTACAAATTAATACATCTTGGATTAAAAAGTGTTGGAGCAACCTATAAAAGTTTCCCAAATAAGATCTTTGCAACTCAGGTAGACAAAACATTACAAGGATAAATTAATTGCATATTGGTAACAAACCTACATGAGTAAGATCATCTGACAGACCTTGCAAAGATGTTCGACAACCTGAGACGTGTAAATTTAAAATTATGTCCAAAACAATGCACCTTTAACGTTTGATCCAGAATTTTTAGGATACATAGTGAGTGAAAAAGGAATTAAAGCACAACTAATGAAACTTTCCAACCTCGCATCAATAAAGGCTCAAGAAACATAAACGATCTTCAAATTCTAACATGAAGGTTGCCAGCACTTAATGGCTTTTTGTCGGATCTTCAGACTAGTGTCAACCGTTTTTCCAAGTGTTTGTCCAAAAATATTAAAAAATACAAAGTAAGGAGAATACTTGTACCTATACTTGGTAGTCTCAGAACATATAATTATAATAGTGCTAATAAGAGAGGAAGGAAAGAAGATGAAATTTGTATACTATATAAGTAAATATATACTACTAGAAGAAAATAGATACTTACAAGTTATAAAATTAGCTTTACCATTAATAGCATCTAGGAAAATTAGCCTTATTTTCAAACATATACTATTATACGAGAAACTCTTCCCTTTTGAGAAATATATCAAAAAATCATGATTTCTTGGGAAGATTGACAAAATGGTCAATAAAGCTAGCAGATTACGGTTTAAAATTTGAACATAGAAAATAAAAGCTTATGAGTTACTACTTTCTAATAGAGTTTTAGTCCGAGCGACTAATCATGATAAATGATGAGTAAAAAAATACATGGAGAGTCAAGTCTGATGGGAGAAGTAACAATCAAGGTGCATATGAAGAAATCCAATTTGTTTTCCCAATTTGAGATATCTTAAACCAATCCAAAATGTTCAAATTTCAAGCATCGAATAATGAAACAAAATATGAAATTGTCATTGTACGATTTTTTGTAGCAAAAATATGTGAATATGAAAATGTAAAACTCTTACCCGACTCCTAAGTAATGGCTAGTCAAATATCATGATAAGTCGAATCAAAAGAGGATTAACTAATCTAATATTTAAAGTATCTACAACATTCCAATTTACAATCTGATGCACTTGCTTCTTCGACTTATATGTCTTCAGTGCTATGAGTAACATTACAGAAAAAAACTTTCTATCACACTACCAAACAACTTCTTTTCGACCTTCATAACCGAAACAATAATAGTAATCAAGGAAAAAAAAGAGAGAATATTGGTGACGACAATAAAAAATCACCACATCGGAAGAGTGTTGCATGAAGGAATACTTGAGTCATAAAAAATAAAAATAAAGTTTCCAAGGTACGTGTTAACAATAGGTACGTTGTACAAAAGAGGATTATACAAGCTCTTATGAATAGGTCTTGGAACAAAAGAAGCAACATTTTTAATAGAGGAATCACATGAGGTAAATGTAGCACTCACTATGGATAAAACCTTATACAAAATAATATTACCCCGAGACTATTTTTGGTCAACAATCATAAAACATGCTAAGTAAAAAGTGAAAACATGTGATACATTTCACAAATCCACAAATTCAATCTAGGTTCTAGTAATATAATTGGAAATAATAACGGAAGTGATCAAATTTAATAGATTGGGTATGGAGATCAAAGGATCTCGACGGCCTTAAGCGGAACAATATACCTAATAGTGTGTACTATTTATCCAAGTGTGTAGAAGCACAAACAATGCATAATATCACAACAATAAAGGTAATAACATTTTTAAAAGTGATGAGATATTGTAATACATGACCGCGAGAGTTATCATTATTGATAATATGAGATAGTTCCAAAATGATAGTCTTACAAAGTATGACGAAAAAAACCCAACCATAATTGGGGCAATGATCCCAAGGCATCAGAGGAAACAAAACCATCAGCCAAAACTATAAATTTTGTAGACCTACACCCTATAGAATAAGAAGGGCCGAAATCATCACCAATAGTTGCTCTTTCTAAACATTGCGGAGAAAGATCTGGTATAAGAGCTGAAGAAAACATGAGATCAAGAGAAACATCTTCCATATCTACTACAAAATGTAAATTTACATAATTTTAAAAATAAAACTATAATTACTTTGAAAATTTGTGGAATATGATGTAATCTTACAAGAAATAATTGAGCACTTACGCATATTCAGAGGAATCCACTCTTCAATCTCATCAACCTTATCTGCTTCAGAAATAGAAGCAAAGAAATAACATACTCCATAAATTATACTGGACAAAGCAGATGATGTATTTGTCAAAAGTACATTAATTCGGCTTACTACAAATATTTCTCTAAGAAAAATAATTCTAAAAAAAAATTATTCCTTAGAAGATTTATTGATCGTACCTCTTTTTTTAGGAGATTTATTAATCATAACTCCCCGTGGAAAATAAAATGAAGCGAAATTACCTCTCACTTGATTGTTGGGCTATAATTGGATATTAGAAATTTCATCAACACTAATATAGAAGCACATGAGAAAAAAAATTTGTATGCTTCTTCCATCATTTAATCTTCCATCATTTAAGAATACCTCGTATGCATTATATGTACCATCAGATCATTAAAAGGAACATTAATCGTATGAGCTAAAAAACAAAAAAGACTTAACGATGGTTAAAAATAAAAAATCTTAAAGAACAGCAAGTTGAAGAAATGAGTACTCACATTAAACATTCCAAAACATATTCATATAATCTCGTGTATTTTCAATCTTTGCACCACAATTGCAACTAACAAAAATAAAATTATCCTTCAAGTCTTCGATGTAATTGGAAAGATCCTTAACAATCTGAGAGAACAACTTCATTTATAACAGTGAATAAATGATTTGTATTTCATCCCAAAACCTTAACCGTGGATAGATAATTTTTCATGGAAAATCTTCCAAACATCATCTCGACAAAGTGATGCTTGAAAGTAATAAGAGACATGAGTGGACCAAATGGCTATGATTTTGTTTTTAAACCTAAAAAATATCTATATGCAATGTGAATCAAAATCTGTGATAAAAAAGATAGGTAAAGAAAAAAATCTCAGCCTCATGAACATTAAAGGGACTTTCCCTTTTTTTAGGAAATCGAAGGAGAACATCTTTAGAGATGACCAAATATTTATATTTCTGAATAACCTCGTTCACTAAAAACAATTTATATGAACGCAATAATATAGATTTCGTTCTTCATTTAAGCAACCAACCAAGAGTGGCATCGCTATCAGTAACTTGAATACTAGAAAAACTTATATTTAATTTTTTTAGTATAGACTACAAACATTACTTCTCTTGTCTACACTTTTTTTAGAAACACAAAGAGTTTGTTAAATTGTTGCAACAAACTATAATAAATATAAAATTACAAAGAAAACCAAATAAAAAGAAAAAAAGTCGACAGAAAAGAAGAAATGGTATTTAACCCAAATGAAAAATTAAAAGTTAGGTGTAAATCTTTTTCCGGTTCAATGGTATAGATCAACGCAGAGAAAAAATGGTATGAATGTAACCAAAAATGGGTAACGATTGAGAAACACGTGCATAACAAAAAAAATCAAGTTACAACCATGTGTAAAATTTCTCAACCCATTTGTACAGTTTAAAGAACGATTATTTGGGAATAAAAACCAAGTGTCACTTTTACAAAGTGTATTTAAGTACACAAATATTTTCTTCCAAATTATAGGTTGCCAAAAGTTAGCGATATTTTGCTCCAGCTTAATAAATAGCGGTAACAAATTTATCTAGCCCTTAAATTTAGTCTTTATAAAGGACCAAAGCGGCTACTTGCAAATCAATATAAAAATAAAGGAATAATTTCTTCAAAAAATAGAGAATAAAAAATCACATTCATTCATTCGTCTTCATTCTACAAGGGCTAGGGGGCTACTATAATACCTCTACATATAAGCTCGACGAAAAACTGAATACAACTTAAAAAATCAAGGTGAAACAAAAACAAATGAAACAAAAGAGAATGAAGTTGAAGCAACAAAATAAATATATAGTCCACAAAGACAAGAAAACCTTCAACAAAAAATAACAGAGCCATTCAAACATTGTCAACAACAAGTCAAAATTTTCAATGCGATTACAAATCTCAAAACCAAGTGTTGATCAATCAAAAAAATAACAAACGTTTTTGATAAAAAGTTTCGCGATAAGCGATAAATGTCTGGAGAAAGACCGATAAATACTTCGAACAACAACATAAATACTTCGTACAACACTGAACTAGTTTTTATTCGTTACTCTCTCAAATACTTTAAATGCTACTAATGAAAATGTAATTAGTCCATCCAGACTTATCAATCTATCAAATTATCCAAATATATAAATATCTAGAAATAACCAATAAAAAACCACTTAAACCCAAATCTTAATAATTAAAAAAATATAAACATTATCACCAAATATCTAAACAATATTTATTATAATAAATAAAAATCTAAAGAGAATCTATAAGTTTTTATTACTTATACTTTTTATTTACGCCAACCATCACCCCTTTCCTCTCAATTTTAACTCAATTAACTTCGAATCCGACAACCGCTTTAGTTAAACCTAACAAACCAAAATTCCTTCAAAAATAGTATTACATTGTTTTAGTTAACAAAAAGATAATATACGTAATACATTATGTATTACGAGAGACTTAATAAATATATATATATATTATTATTATCCTAGTTCTAATAACTTTTCATGCATAAGTAATCACATTTGCCCATCGAGTAATTATCACTTTTTAATCACATGTAAGGACATTATGACCTACTGCCTAATCCAGTGGTTCTAGGGGTCTTTTATATAAAGTTGATAAATCCCGTACTGCATCTAATTAATATAAATTAGAATTACTCTCAAATTTATATAATGATACTACCGTTTGACATAGTACTTACTAAAACACAAAGGTTTCTAGTAGCTTTCGATTAGAAATATTATACGATTATAATGTAGGTTTACAATTTTAGCGAATTTGATTTTTATAAAAGTTTATGTTTCGGTTTTTTCTACATGTTTCCATATATATCGAATACATTTTATAAATATAATATAAAATTCTAAACTTTAGCTTTCTGAAATAAATTTAAATAGCCAAAACAATCTAAAGAATATCGATCTAAATTATAGTCATGATATTCATGTTTATACATTTTAAATAATTAATGAATTCATCTTGATTTTTAAAAATAAAATATTTAATTAAAATAAATGTTCGAACATTATTGCTGAGAAAAGAATGTTTGATGTTAAGGATATAGCTGAGAAACATATAGGATGGACTGTAGGTGAGGGTCAATTGGATTTCTGATTAGATCATTGGTTTAGTAATAGACCTTTAATTTTACTAACTGCTTTAAATGCTAGACATTATACACAAACAAAAATAAATGAATATTGGACTAATAACTCATGGAACATTGAAAAACTCTCTAGTATGTTGCCTTCTGTTTATGTTCATGAAATTAGTAGCATAAAGATTAATGAAGATACATCTGATTCTATAGTTTGGAAATTGTCTATTGATGGTAAGTTTAACCTAAAAAAAGCAGTTAATGAAATAAGATTAAAGAGTGAAATATCTCAAATTAAAGGTAAAATCTGGAATAAAATCTCACCTAAAAAGTGTTCCTTTGTTCTCTGGAGAGTGCTAAATAATTTGTTAAGTGTTGATAGTAGATTGCAGCAACTTGGTTTTAGTTTAGCTTCTAAGTGCTATAGGTGCCAGAATTTAGAATCATTGAATCATGTATTTGTTTCTTGTGAAACTTCTTGGATTGTTTGGTCTCATTTTTCTGTGATGTTTAGAATTACCATAGGTAGATATATGACAATTAACAATATTATCAATCTTTGGTTCATGTCTTCAACTTATAGAACACAGATTAGAACAGTTCTACCTTCATTAATTGTATATTCTATTTGGTACAGTAGGAATAACTGTAAGAATAATGATATTGTTTCCTCACCTAAAAGAATAATCAACCACATTCTGTTCATGTTATCGACACTAGATTTTGGTAGAAAGTCAACTAGGAAACATTGGTCTAAGGATTTGCATATAGCTAGAGAATTAAGGTGCTTCAATCATTCTGTGAATTCAAATATGAATCAGTATGTTGTTTGGTCTTTACCTGTAAATAATAGATTGAAATTGAATGTTGATGGTTCTTCTCAAATAAATGGTGATTCTAGCTATGGTTATACCATTAGAAATAGCTTAGGTTCTACTATAGTTGCTAAAGGTGACTTAATTGGTAAGTGTTCTGCTGAAATGGCTGAAGTTATTGCTTTAGTTAATGGTCTTATGTACTGCAATGATAATGATATAACTAATATTGATATTGAAACAGATTGTATTAATGTATTCAATATGATTGCAACTGGAAAATATCCATGGTACTTAGATAAGATTCTGAAATATTGTAGATCTTTAATAAAACCTGAAATGAATTTAAAGCATGTTTATAGAGAGCAGAATGCTGCTGCTGATTGGATTGCGAAACATGCATTAAAAATTCAATCCGGATTTGTTGTAGAATCGCCTCATTCTTTGAATGAGTTAACTGCTATTACTATGTTGGAGTCTTTAAATTTAGGATATTTTTGAGTTTTTGACTAATCTGTTTTGGCAAGTTTTGAAGACTTGACCAGTCTTAGTTGCTGTTTTTGCAGGATAAAATGTAGATGTTGGAGCCTTATTTAAAGCTGCAAGGGGATTACAGGATTTGCTCAAGATGGAATACATAGGATGCTAAGTTTGGAAAGAGTGAGGGGGCTAGGAAGGAATGAAGAAGAATTTTGTTAGGGATATGTATAATGATATAATTGATGCTAACCTAATGTTCTCACAACTGTAATGTGAGTAACATACTCAAATTAGTTATGCAATTGTAAACTTCTGTTTTATTATCAATAAAAAATAACAATTCTTGGGGAAAAAAAATGTTCGAACATTGGTTTTATTGTTCTTCGTAAGATAAAAAAATTGTCCCTCCTATCACATTACGTGCAATTGTCGAACAATTTATATTATCATCTTAATAAATTAAGGTTTTTTTTTCGTATTTATGTTTGGAACTTGTTTTTAGTTAAGTTTTAAGGTCAATTGATTTATTCGACCTTTTTACTATTTTCCGATTTATGCAATTATATATTGTTTCACGTATAAAATAAATTAAATAATAATTTAAAATTTATTTTAATGTAAAAATAGTAAAGTTTGTTTGGCAACCACTATTTTGAACTAATTTTGCATGCGATAAATCAACAATTTTTTACAAACAAAACTTGTTATTAGTTTTTTTTATTTTTGTTTTTTCTCAATAATATTATGGACCTTTGTTTATCAATTCAAAAAATTGGAAGAAAAACTCAATATATTATGAGAGACAACATGTCTTTTATAAATTTGATTATTTGGATGTTTTTGTTATTTTTAGAACACGTGTCACATTTAGACCGAATCATATTAACAACTTTATGAACTTAAACCCCACCTACAACAAACTACAGATTTACAATAGTTGGACTAGGTTGTCGTTATTATCAAAGTTCTCATTTTGAGAATTGTATAAATGCTAAGTTTACTCATACTAGAGATAATGACTTAATAAACAGTCATATTAAATTTTCAATAAAAAGTATATATAAGACTAACATGATTCCACTTTGAATAAATTGTACTAGAAACTAATATGTCCATATATTCAAAGGGTTGATATATTCAAAGGTAGATGTTACTATAGATTATACCCAATGATTAACTATCACAGTAAATTCAGATTATAAAAAAATAAAAATAAATAGTACGTTCAACCATCCAATATATTTTCCGGTTGCATATAAAACTATAAACTTTGATTAGATAGTCTAATGATAAATATATATATTTATTTATTTAAACCCAAAAAAACACCATACATAAAAGTAAACACTCATCTCGTAATAAATTCTTATAAATTAAATTAATGATATAACTAATTTGTATACCCGCCAAGTACTGACCCCCTCCCCAAAAAATAAATATTGGAGATATATGTTTTTTCACATTTCAGTTACCTAAGAACTCTTTTATTAGAATTATAATATTATATATTTGAATTTCTAGCTAATTTATTTAATTTAATAATTGTGAATATAGTGCATAAAATTGCATACTTAATAGTCCTTATTATACAAGCGTATTATGATTAAGTCACTGCGTGTTTATTATTATTTTTATGTTTTACAGAAGTGTTAAATAATGTATATACATTTTTCTAGTTTAAAACTATTGAGTGTTTCAAATGCTTTTTCGATATAGTTATAATGACTTAGGCTAAACTTCCACTTCTTGAATAACTTTTATATTATCTACTTTTTGAAGATATTTCATCTTGAATGTAAAAGATAAAACTTAATTATTATTTTCACTCCAAATATATCATTACTAAAATTAAGTAATTCATGTATGACAGACAAACAATAACCACAGTATCACCACAAATATTAGTGTATAAACACTTATTTTCTATTATTATACATAAACCCTTAGAATACAAAGACATGATCAAAAGTTTCATGTCATATATTAGGTGCTTATTTTAAAATATATAATAATTTAATAAACTATATATTCTTTGATTCATCAACGAGAGAAAAAAATCATTCAGATTACTTCATGTAGATTGTCTTGCCAATGTCTTGCCAATATCTTATTATTATTGGTAACTGACCTAACTTTGAATGTTTGTAAGGTCTTACGTGTTGTTAGTTGTATAATTGAATACATCATATTGCCTAAGTCATGTTGCAAAAGAATACAATTTCTATAGTAGTTATTCAAGTTTAAAGTTATCTATTAAAGAAAATACCACTAGAATTTTCTAAATAATTTGTCATAATTTTATTCCACTAGACAGAAAGAGATGAATTTATAAATTATCTCAACATATCATAATACTTTATGTATTACTTTCCTTTAATATCAAAAAGCTCACTTGATTACTCTTCAACCATATATACTTCTTCTGAAGCTCGTTGCTTATATTTGATTGTGATTTGGTTCTTGTTATCGTTATGTAATATGGACTCAATGAACTTCTATTTTCATGGATTCAAACACAATATTAGAATCCAAGACTAATAACCTATATAGGTTATGACATGTTTTGCAAAACTAACAAAAGCATATTTTAGGAATTTTAGACCTACTTGTAATATGTTTTAAATTTTGCTCTTATAAAAAACAAGATTGCTCCACATTCTCAGGTAATTAGTATTACTTTTTTCCCTTCATAAATTGGATGGTGGTATTTTTATTTTCTTAAGTGGAATAAGATTTATAATATAAGTCGTCACTAATATGATTTTACACTACAAATTAATACGAAATCTACCACGATACATTTCAATTAGCTTATTCTTTTACACTCAGCTAATCCATTTAATGTGAAGTAAAATGTGTCAAACTTTAATAGATTATTAGATTATTTAAAAAAAACAAAAAAATCAATAATAGGTATTCACCTCTTTTAACTTGCACCTTGAAAATTTATAAAATACTAAAACAATTTATGATTTAACAAGTAGACATATGTGTATCTCGAGCACTCATACATAAAAATCATAAAATATTTTCTATTATGTTGGTTTGTACATTATTTAAACCGTATTAATAAACTTAAATCAAGTCTAACAATTAGTGTGTGTTTTAACTTTTTTTTTATAGTTTTTAAATTATAAACTTAATTCATATATTTTCTATATGAACTTATTTTTTTTTTGGTATAAAAATGCGTTAAATTGATATTGTAAAGTTGTACATGAGTTTGGGAGGCAAGTGCCTCATTACAGTGCTTAATCCGGGTTGGATTGTGCATACTTTAGAATAGAAAGTAAAATACATTTGTGTTAATGACGAGCCTTGGTGAGTAACATGCTATCCGGTGAACCTGGCTTTTGTTCCTTTGAATCGATATCTGAGGTCGGATAGTATATGATGTGCTATGCTTGTGAAAGGAGATTGTTTATTATTGAAAATTCTATCGTTCCTTTCTCTCCAAATGTAGTAGACTGTGGCACAGAATGCCGTTTTCCATTGGGCTTTGTCTTCTGTTGTGCTGTTCCAGTTGCATGCTTGTTCAAGCCACAGGGGCCAGGAGGGAGGGGGAATAGGAAAAAATAGCTTTTGAGCTAGAGATTCCCATATTGCGCTGGAGAATGGGCATTGGGCTAGGATGTGATCTGGAGTTTCGTGTGAGGTTTCGCATAAGACACAGGTCGGGGGGAGTCTAATCCCCACGCGATGAGCTTATCTCGAGTAGTGAGTTTGTTGTTAATGGCAAGCCAGGTGATGAAAGAATGTCTGGGAATTGAAAATTTGTGCCAGATTAGAGAGAACCAAGGGATCTTGTTTCTGCTTGGTTTGAGCCAGTTGTAGGTGCTTTTTATAGAGAAGGATAGGTTATTTTTGTTGGGGAGCCATAAGAATGAGTCCTTTTCCAAGGAGGGGGGGGGGGGAGGTTTTGGATGGCTGATACTATTTCTGAGAGGGAGGAGTTAAGAAATCTGCTGGGGGATCTAGCTTGGGGGGGCCATCTCCATCGGCCGCTATGGTTGAGATCTTTCACCCTTGTTAAGTTCCTGAGGCGAGAGAGGGATTGGATAGAGGGTCCGTATCGATTAATCAACGAGGTGGGGAACAGCCACGGGTCATGCCATATGGAAGTGTCTTCTCCGTTGCCGATGGCGACTCTGTAGAGGTTGATTGCTACTGGCCGGAGGTTGAGTATCTTTCGCCAGCTCCAGCTCTCGTTGGGCTGGGTGGGTAATGTCCAGAGACATTTATTTTTTATTTTTTCTGTTAGGATCCATTTCGTCCAGAGGGAGTTCTCATTTTTTGTGAGGATGGACCAAAGGAGCTTAAGGGTGGCCGCCTGATTCCAGGTTTTTAAGTCTGGTATCCCAAGGCCACCCTCTTCTTTGGACACGACTATCCTTTCCCAGGCGATTTTTGATCCTGTTACCTTCATTTCTGAGCCAGACCAGAGAAATCTACGCAAGAGTTGTGAAAGCTCTTTGAGGACTCTGATTGGAAGAATGAAGATTGAGGACCAGTACACCTGGGTAGAGAAGAGGACTGAGGTGATCAGTTGGAGGCGGCCAGCGTATGAAAGATGTTTCGATGTCCAGGAGTTGATCCGATTGGTGATTTTGAGGAAAAGGGGTCTGCAGTCGTTACATTTCTGGTTTTTTATGCGAGACTTAAAGCCTTATCAAATTCTTTATCATATTTTTTCTTTTTTTACTTTCTCCTATTGAGAAATCACCATATGCACCTCATGACATTGTTGTCCCAAACTCTCAGTTGCTTTAGTAATTGAAGAAATCAGTTCATTGAATGTTCATTTTTCAAGTTAGAAAAATACTCAAATGCAAACCCTATATCAATTTCCTCGGTGAGGTCAATTTTAAACGCCTTTAAATTTGAGGTGATTATTGACACCCCAAAATATGTCTCGTATTGTTATTTTCCATAAAGTTTCATGGTGGAGAGTTGCATAAGAAACATATAAAATTGATCTTATTAATCTTGGCAAATTGTTTCTCGACTACTTTGAGAAACTCAAGTTCATGGTTGTTCTTCGGATAGCCTCACTGAATTCTAAAGGTATTAACAATTTTACGATTACGATGAACAATCTATTTAACATTTCCCACATCTCAAATGTTTTCTTTTCATTATAAAAACTATGTTTAGTGAGGAATATGAGTTTCTTAGTCCTTAATGACATACCAAAATGATGAGAGTTCAAATAAAATTTAATGTCGTTTTCTCATTGGAAAAATATAACATGTCTTAAGTGGGGGGGTTTATTGCCTAATGGGTTAAATACATTTATTTTCTATGGATTAACAAAGCACATAACAAACAATAGATAAGCAACACATTTGTTGACATATAAACTTATAAAAATGTTGAAATATGAATTCAACATGTAAAACAAAATCTTACATCGCTCATAAGATACTATGTTTGGATCAAACATATTAACATGTACTTGTATGAGTTTAAGAAATACCGCTTTTGATCCACTTTCAATAGACTTAATTTGGAAGAACCCTTCAATATAGATCATTGTAGTGTGATATATTGGGCTATGTTTCCCTACTTTATTCAAATACTTAATGACCAATTCACAGTTGATAATGTCTTATACACGATTAATTATACCAAACATTAATAGTTTTTAGCCTGATAATTCTTGCAATGATATTAATCATAAACACATCAAGCCCTTAAGTAAATCAATTCAACAACATAGATCAGTGCATTATGACATGTTCTCTCCATGAACTACATACCAAAGTAAATATAACCTTATCATGCAATCCGTATAACACATAAACATTGTACAGCAACACAAATATACCAAAGTCCCAATGAATGACCTTTATAGGTGAGTGTGTCGCACAAAGCTCCAACAATGACTTTTCATTTTACTGATAACGACGTCGTTGGGCCAACCATATAGGACACCACAATTCTTTGTGATATTGCCACAAAAATCATGAGGAGGTTCATTGGAGATGACACCAAAAGTAGTACGACAATTATAAGGGGGCGTTGCGAAAAAAATCCACTAATGTTTCTAGTTATATTAGGTTTAATGTGCATGGGTGGTGACTCTATTATCGTAAAAACGTGATCCTATACCAGCCAAAAAAACTTAATTTTCTTCTAAAATTTACACTCAATTTATTAAACACATTTCATAACACTTTTATATGTTCTTGACATATGAGATTGTTGTCTTCTCAATTATTCCTTTCTTATTTTTGTTTAGTGATGTTATAAGTCGTTAGTTCAACAAATTTAGTCAAATCGTGGTCAAATATATAAAATACCTTGAAAGGACTGATTATAAACTTTAATTTATATTTTCTTATTGTAAATTTTGTACCGTCAAATCGTTTGAGGAGGACACGATCTTGGTTCATAAAGTCGATTATTGATATAATCGCCATGCTAGCCATAATGTTATATAGTTTTTTAAAGATAGAAATATTATATGATATAAAAAGTCTTACAATTTTATTCGAACATAAATATTTATTCTTTTTGGAGAGAGCTTGAGAACGTAAAAATTGCACTTTCCAAAAATAATTATATACATCTAACTAAAGTTTTGGTTTTCATAAAAATATCTTTTGAAATGTAACAAGATTTTAGTGTATGATACCAGCAATTAGAAACACGAATAATTTTGACAAACTATAGTAAATAAAAAAAATATGTGGAGCAAAATTGTAGATAATATATATAATTTTGGATAATTATAACTCTAGACATTATTTATATATTCATATATTTAAAAAAACTTCGAACCAACCTAACTTTTTGGAAATACGAACTTAAATCAATTTAAAAATATTACATATGTTATATTTTGTCATGGAAAAACAAAATTATCACAACAAACAACATCCAATTGTTCAGCGAATTCTCAGGTTGGATCATCTACTCACCAATAGCATTTCAGCACGATAATGTTGTACGTTTATGCAACGAGTGACATTTTATCATGATATATTCCTATCGTAAACATGTTTCAGCGTTGCGACAATTTGAACATAATTTTAATACATTTTTTTGTATTCAGTTGACATTTAAACCACATTTAATTTTTTTTTTCATAATATCGCGACATTCAAACCATATTTAAATCATCACACTTTATATAAAGTATCTGAAAATAAACTTTTGTTGTTTGAACCATACAGTTGATCTAATATTATTAAGTTTCAATCTAACATAATTTTTTTATTCCAATATTTTTTATTTTTTATTAAAAAAATCTAAATTTTTCCTTATATATGTAATAGCTCGTATAATTTTTGTTTGTGGGATGGTAAAAAAGGATGATTTTCTAAGGTAGGTTTAAAATTAAGATTTTCTAAGTTAGGTTTAAAATTGTATACTTACCTTCATCGCTGGTTTATAAAATATAAGCATATAAGATGACATTATTATTTTTATTTGAAAGGTTTTATAGCTAGCTGGATTTATTTGTACAAAGCAACAAAATATTTCTATTTCTGTGTAACAGTGTTACTGACAATGACACTTTGATTTTTGAATGAGATGCCGCTACAATTAAATATTTACCAACTTATAAGTACGCATTTATTTAGTATCCGATTGAGTTATACCTACAATTATTTAATAAAATTAAATATAAAATATTAAAATTAAAAAAACCAAGTAACGAGGACCAAGCCCATCTAGCCCCAACGGTTTGATCTTCTCTAGGGGCAGCCTAGTTCAAATAACCCCAAACATCTCCATTACATGTATTTGAGATAATATAGCCGTATATAAAAACCATCAAGTGATATAGTAATATGATAGTTTGGGTACGGAATCCAAAGTTCCTTGACTCCAAACATTACTACAAACCCCACATTTATCAAGTTTTTTTTCTAATATTTCAAAATATTTGCGTTTTATTAAAATTCTAAATTGTAGATCGGAAAAAAGTACGATTGTTTTTTTAAGACGAATAAAAATAGATTTATAAATTATGTTTTTTAATTTTTTTAATTTATATAATTTTTTTACGCGAGACACGGTATTTTAGTCCCGTACGTGTGTGGTCTCGTGTCTCATACTTGGTTTTGCTCTGGTCTCATATGATATACTAGAGAGATATGAGACAATGCATGATGTAATAGAGAGATGCGAGACAATGCATGATGAAATGGAGCGATTCGAGACTAGACATAATGAAATGAAGTGATGCGAGACCAGACATGATGAAGTGTAGAGACCAGACATGGATGAAGTGGAAAGAATAGGCATGATGAAATAGAGAGATACAAGACAAAATAAAATGGAGAGACTAGGTATGGTAAAGTGGAGAGACCAGACATGATGAAGTGAACGACCATAAATGATGAAGAGAAACGACCAAACATGATGAATTGGAGAGACCGAACACGATGAAGTGGAAAAACGAGACATGATGAAATGAAAAGATGCGAGACAAAATATAATGTAATGGAGAGATGCGATACCAAGTACAAAAAAATAAAGAGATGTGAGACCAGACATGATGAAATGGAGAGACTATGTATAATGAAGTTGAGAGACCACCACATGATGAAGTGGAGAGACCAGGCATGATGAAGTGGATAGACTAAGCATGATGAGTATATAGACCAGGCGTGATGAAATTGAGAGATCATGCATGATGGAATGGAGAGACCATGCATGATGAAGTGGAGAGACCATATATGATGAAATTGAGAGACCAAGGCATGATGAAGTGGATTGACTAGACATGATGAAATAAAGAGACCATACATGATAAAATAAAGAGACCATACATGATGAAATTGTCATGACATCTCTTACTTCTCTGATATGCCCTCCTCGGGCAACATGCATCTTCAAAGGATAAACTCCCTATGCAGCTCCAGATCTTTCGTCAACACACCTTCACAATTCCCTTCTCTCACTCAATCCTATCAAAATAAGATGCCTCCATCCTCTTCTCAGTTCCCAAATCTGAGAACCAATCCAACCTTTGAAGAAAAAGGTCATCACCAACCCGCAGGAACATCACACGCAGACATCATGAAGCGAAAACCCAATCATTTTCAAGAACATATTATCTCTACTAAAGATGATCATCATGCTATCATACTTTCACCACAAAACAAACAAGAGCTAGAACTAAAACACAAATACACCCTATTAGGAAAATTTTCAGTTGGAAGACCAACAATACCAGATATCCAGAAGTTCTTTGAATCATTAGGCTGTAAAAGAAAGGTTAGTCTGGCGTTTTGGGACAACATAAATTTGATGAATGAAATAGATTTGCTTGAAGATATTAAAATATAGGAAGATATAACTTTTGGACTGTTGACCAATCATCTATGAGAATATTAAAGTGGTTTACATCATTTAACCCTAAAAGGAATCCCCTATCACCCCACCTGGATTACTTTTCCTAAATTACCTACTTGCATGTACTCGAAAGAAATCATTCTCTCCCTGACCATGTCTATTGGTTACCCTCTCAAAATACGGGTTCCTAAAAAAACAAAGCAATCTATAACTCATGCATGGCTTGGATGGAAACTGAGTCCACCATAGACCATATCTCTAAGATTTGGATCGGTTTTGGATCTGATCATGGATTCTGAAAACTTGTGATCTATAGTCCTAGACCTCCTTATTGCACTTAGTGCTCGCACATAGGTCATAAATCTTAAAACATACCAAATCTACTTTGCATTTATTCCCCCGACCTCCTCAGCCTAAGAATAAGTCAATCATTGTTCAGAACTCATATGACTCTCTGATGGATCCCCCAGACCTCCCTTTACCATCCTCTTCCATCCATGATATTCACTCTTATTCTATAGCCTCACATGGCTTGCAGCCACCACCAGATCATTCCCAAAACTTATTAATTAACCAAAAACATATCTTAGCATTACCTTCAAACCAATTGAGTCATCCCCTCATCCCCCTGCTCAGACCTAAAAAATTAATGAATCCATTACCATTCTCAATTCTGGCATAAGTATCCATGTTTTTTTCTATCCTCAACTTGAAAGAGCTGACCTTTCCTCCCCTAAAATCAAAGCTACTTGTAGCCTCCCATCCACTCCATCAGCTCTGAAAAAATAAATCATACACTAAAACAAGCCCACAAATAGACCTAATGTCACAAAGCATTACATTTTCCAGAGGCTGCCATGCATTTATCTGGATCCTCCATAACATTAAAAATTCTTTCTTAGAATTCCAGGGGCGTTAGCAACAAGACTACTATAAGAAGAATAAAGTATATATGCAATTCTAAGTCTATCAACTTCATCGATATTCAAAAGCCTATGTGAGGGGATCACTTCTTATCTACTACAACAAAGCTTCTAGGATTTTGATGTAGGGGAAAGCCTTTACAAAAATCTATTTAAATATTTTAGTTTTATTTATTTTATTTTTTATAGTTTAAGGATTTATTTAAGATAGCAAGTTAAATCTGATTACATTCAGATTTAATAGGATATTATTTTATTATGTTTATTTTTGTTTCCATATTTTGTATTAGGGATTTGGTCCATTCCTATTTAAGGCGCCTCAAACCCTACTTTTGTTTTGGGGAATTGTTTTTGATTAATAATAAATTAGGGTTTTATCCCTTTAGGCTTCTCTGCATTTCACTCTGAATCATAGTGGTATCAGACACAGGCAGTCCTGCGAGATGGTGCGAGGAAGAACCAGCCGTCGCGGTGGCGCTGCAGTGACTAGAGATACAAGTGATCTCGGTGATCGTGAAGTTGCTGACCTACGCCGTCAGGTGGCTGCTCTGACCCGTCAGATGGCTGATCTTAACGCCAGGCAAGCAGTTGCTGACCTACGCCGTCAGGTGGCTGATCTTACCCATCAGATGGCTGATCTTAACGTCAGGAAACAAGGCACGGAGGTTGAAAGTATCGATAACCCTTTTGGGGAGGGGTTAGAACAGAATACTTATCACGGCCGCTGCTGGAAGCTTGGATTTAAGGTATACATTACTAACTATGTTGGTGACGTGGAGGAGTCGCTGATACTCAACCATCCACTCTTTGATGAGTATGAGGCTGACTACCAGGATGAAATTTTTGTTGAAACTTGGTCGGACTATGGAGATCCGATTTATGATGTATACGGTGATGAGGATGAAAACGATCCAATTTATGATATATACGAAGATGAGGATGAAGATTGGGTAACACCAAAACTGTCTTGTGATCTTTCGATAAGAGTAGATAAATTTGGGGATTTCGCACTATCGTCCTTTCCGCAACCTAACCTTCATGAAGTTCTAAGGCCGGAAAGTGCCACTACAGACAATAGATTACGGAATAATCTCGAACAAATTTTAAAAAGAAAAAAAGAGACAAGAAAGAGAATTTGAATCTGAAGATGGACACGAAAGAGAAAGAGAAGGAAAGCAAATATGAGAATTGGTGCTTTACGATGCCTTGAACATGTATTTAGAATCTCTGGCCCTAGCGATGATACTATTACCTTTCAGGACAATGTTAATTTGTGCAGTGATGAATTCGGTGATGCAGAAACCTTGCTCGATGAAATGTCTGAGAGAGATAACAAGCAGACTGATGAGAGTTATGGCTTCATTGCGTTTGTTAATCGTGCTGCTGCTGAAAGGATGCTACAAACATATAAGACCACCCTGATGTCTAATGGTGGCGATCAACCCTTTATATTGAACTGCGCTAGTTCAGGGGAGAAACGAGGTGGTACTTTTGACTTTTCACTCTTTGTCGGTGATTTAGCTGCTGATGTTGGTGTGGATAATAATCGCCTGAGGGTAGGCTGGTAATTTCAGTTGGTGTTTTAAGGTGGTGTGTGGGTGTTTAATTGTTTAGAGTAGAGAGTATAGAGATAATTAAGCAGCTTGGTAGCAGTTAATTCTCATTACCCACAGTTAATGCAGGTGGTTGGGTATTTATACCCTGATGTTTGGGCCCTTATGGGCTTTCGGGTCATGTTCAAAGACCCATGAGCTCTAAGCAGGAGAGAAAGTAGCTTAGTCAAGAAGTGTTTATGTTTTTTAGTAATTTTGTCATAGTTCGAACAATCCTATGGTCATAGTGTTCGAAGTGATCTGTCCGGTCCATGTGATCTGTCCGATATCCGGAGAGATTAGACCGATCTGTCCTTGTACGGGGAGCATGCTGAATTCGGACTCATCAGGAGCCCCTTTTTTAGGTGTTTGAGCAAGTATCCTTGTCAAAGACCTGAAAAACAGTCTGACGTCAGAAGTGGTTTTCAATCCGGACAGGTCTATGGGTTTACTCGGACAGATTAAGCTTCACGAATTCAAAACGGTTTTTGCCAGAGTTCGTGGGACACGTGTCGCTCTCTGATTGGTTGCTCCAGCCGTTTTTTCACCTTGAATTTCGAACCCACCTCCTTCGAAAAGCAACATCTTTAATTACAAATGGTGACATCAGCGCCGTCTTTTAATCATTGCCAAACTTTTCGAATTCTCCTAGGAATCAACTCCTTTTTTCAGATTTACTATAAATTCAAACTCACTTTCTACTGTTTTACTATCTCTTTCATATTTACTCTGGAAATTTACTCAGAGCTTTCTCTCTCTGAAGCAAAGATTTTCTTGGTAGTTTATGTTTACAACAAGGACTGCATTGATCAAAGGCGGGTGGCTCAACCTTTCTGAGTTGGAGAAAGCACAAAAAGTTGAGAAGGAGAGACGAATCGCAGCAGGGCTACCTTCATCACCTGTTGACAGACCAATCACCTCCGCTACAGAGTCAGATCGAGGCTCGTCCTCTTCCAAAGGTACTAAGCCCAAGAAACTATTTCAATCCACCCTCTCCCCTATAATCTCTGGTTCCTCAATTCAGGAGTCAGTGCCTACTATTGAGCCAGGAGCGACAACCACTAGCTTTAGAAAACCTTTTCCTTTTCTTGCTATGGGATCAGACACAGAGCACTCTCCGGAGAAACTGGTTGTTAAGAGGACAAGCCGGCTGGTCAAAGGGCAAGCCTCTAAAAACACTCCCTCAAAACCGGGGGCTAAAAATAGTAGTTCTGGGTCTGGAGTGCCTATCAGAGCTCCCCGGGAAAGGCCATCTGGTCCGGAGGCGAGCAATCCCAAGAGAGACCTCTGCCTCAGAGCCCCAACCTGAGGCTAGAAGTCAAGGAAACATTGAAATCCAGCAGTCCGGAAGCTAGGCTGAGCCAAGTTCGAACCCTCCCCGGGAAACTGCCACTGATATTCCCCCAACGTTCATGGAGGAAAGAATGGAGGACTCTGCTGAAGAAGTCCCTTTCGAGTCCGAGTCCTCCGGCCAGACAAGTAACACTGCTGCTGCCAAAAAAGGCAAGGAAAAACTGTGCTTGAGGCATCCTGAGCTGCCGGAGTGCCTTGAAGGGAAGGTGGGGCCGTGTTTTCATAGGGTTGAGCTCAAATACCTCTTGGCCTTACAGAAGACCAAGTATGCATTCATCCATACTACTGACCTGGGTCGAATGCGCACAAAATGGGGGATCCCAGAAAACGTGAAGATAAAGATTCCCATAGATCCTGAAACTCCTATGGATTGCAAGCTGAACGAGATAGTCATCTTCACGGAGCTATTTAATTGGGGACTCAGGTTCCCATTGGACCCGGAGATTGTCCGATATTTTCATCTGGTCAAACTCTGTTCGAGCCAGCTAAGCCCCAACGGTTGGTATACTCTGATGTCATGCATCATGGCATCAAGGATGTCCGGGATCCCTCTTCCTATGGAAGAGTTTGCAGCAGTGGCCAACCTTTGCAAACATCACCAATTCCCCTTCTACCACTTCAATATGGGGGACAGTTTCAAAGCTGTTAATGATCTATTGGAGTCTGAGAGCAAATGGAGGAGCCAGTTTTTGTTCGTCAGTGGAGCTTGGGAAAATGGCAAGAAGATCAAGGCCGGAGAGAACCCAAGCCTCCTCAGAAGCACGTGGAGGAGTGACCGTAAGTTTCCACTTTAAATCTTTGTCCATTTCTTCCTTCTTTAAGTTGGTTTAAATTAACTGGTCTCTCTTTTGTCTCAACAGAACTGCCTAAGGAGTTCGGTGATTACTTGAAGGCCGGACAGGTTACCTGTGGCAAAATCAATGCTTGGGCTGCTGAGGAATGGGGGAACCGATTCCACGCCGCCTTCACCAGTGGGAACTTGGCAAGGTCTCACCTGTGGAACACCACAGGTCGGAGAGACCTGACTTGGGAGGAGCTCACCACCCAGCCTTCTGCGGACACTGTGCTAAAAAGGTCCCATGAGCCAGATGGGACACTCTTCCTGCCAGGCCGGGCCAAAGCCCCAAGCAAAATAAAGAGCTGGAAGAGAGGCAAAAAGGTGGTGAGTGAAGTTGAGAAGGATGCTCCAACAGCCCCGGAAGGGCCGGCCCAGAGCCAAATTGATGCTGCTCTCTTGCAAGTGGTGGAGCAAGAGACCGAAAGGCAGGATGCAGACCTCTCAAAACCTCTAAGGGCTCCCAAGAGGATTCGTAAACAAGAAGATGAAGGCGCTGACCGGGAAGCCAAGAAAAAAAAGACTTCAAAGGGAGATGAGCTTGCTCTCCGGGATCCGGAGCCTCCTCTCCATGTTGACCCTTCTGACCCAACGCAGGCCGAAGAGATCCCAAGGGACTTTCATACCGATGAGGTGGAGGGGGGAGATCTCAACCTCGATGAAGTGGACATCACCGGTCTAGGTGGGCTTGGTGAATACTTCCTTAGCCTCCCCAAAGATGAATTTGCAGGGCCTTATATTCCTCCGAGAAGCTCCAATACGGTCAACTTCAATGGTAAGACTTTCATTGGTTCTAGTGAAAAGGACACCATAGCCCATTCCTTGCTTAGCAATGTGCAGCCAGTACTCACACTAGAAAGACAAGTCCGGGGTCAAGCAGACATCATCAAAGACCTTAATTCTGAGAAGGAAAAGCTGTCCGAAGACCTTCGTACTGCTACTGCCAACGCTGACATGCTAAATGAGGCAAACGAGGAGCTGAAGAGGAATCAAGAGGAAAGCACCACAAAGGTTGTCACTCTAGAGGAAACCATTAGAGACCTCCAGGAGAAGCTATCCGGTGTGGAAAAAGATCTTACTGCCTCGAAAGAAGAGACCAAGGCAAAGGACAAGATCATCACCAACCTTACTATTGACAAGATTGCTCTTGAAAATGCAGCATCCAAGGCAGCCGAAGAGAAAACCGCTTTGTTAAGGGATCAAGAGGCTACGATCAATGCCAAGATCAATGCCTACGCCAGCCAGATGATTAAAAGCGAAGATTTATTGCTTGATAGGGTGAAGTCTGACATGGTTTTACTCTTTCATGAAAAATTTCCGAAGAGGAACCTAAGGGACTTGTGGCTCTATGTAGACGATGATGACCTTCCATATCATACAATGGGCGAAGAGGATGGAGTCTCCAGTGCGTCCTCATCTGATGATGAAGAGAGGACCGGAGAGAGCCCAGACAGGGAGGAAGATGATCCCAAAGGCAAAAAGGTAGTCGAAGGGAAAATCGACTTTGAGGGCAAGAAGGCAGATGAAGGTGAGCCATCTTCAAAGGCTCAACCTTAACCCACAATCTACTTTGTTTATTTTTCACTTAAACTAAAGTCCTTGGAAGGCCAAGGCACTCTTTTTGTAATGGTGTCCGATGCTCAACCAGACAGGTTTTTTGTGTTGTATCTTGACTATTAAAAGTCCTTGGAAGGCCAAGGCAATTTTAAGTTGTTTTTCTCAATGAATATCTCTGTTTTGTATAGCCATCGTCTTCTTTCATTGTTCGTTTTAGTTTTGATAGCCAGAGTTTAAGTAGCCTTTAGTTGTTGCATTGTGAGAGTGTTTAAATTCTCCGGCTAGAGTTTAAATAACCCTTATAAGGGATAGAACTTTAAAAACACTTAGAAAATTTTGAAGAAGGCATCGAATTTTATTCAACCACCCGGACACCTCATTAAAACCTCCCCGTGCCACCAAGGAGGAAAGAGTATGCCCCCAAATATTTACATGGATGTTTAAACAAGTAAATATTTACACAAGTGCTATTCCAGGTACATCTGGAGATGCTCAATATTCCAAGGATGAGTTAGAACTCTGCCATCTTTGTCTTCCAACCAATAAGTTCCAGGCTTGATTCTTTCAACCACTATATACGGACCCTCCCAAGTCGGGGCCAGCTTTCCGAAGAGCTTTTCCTTAGTGTGTAAGAAGACCTTCCTTAATACTTTGTCCCCTGGTTGTAATCTCTTCTTTTAACTTTGGAAGCAACCCTGCTCCTCATCAAGCCCTGATAGTGTGCAACTCTAAGGTGAGCTTTAACCCGTCTTTCTTCTATCAAATCAAGTTGACTTCTGATTACCATCTCATTAACGTGTTCGGAGAAGTTGTGAACACGAAAGGAAGGGAGTGTCTTCTCTATGGGGGCTACTGCATCCATCCCATAGACCAAGACGAAAGGTGATTCTTGTGTTGCAGCCCCAGGTGTTGTCCGATAGGCGCACAAGACTTCTTGCAAATAACTAGGCCACTTCCCAGCAGCCCCTTCTAAATTCTTCTTTAAACCGGAGAGTATAGTTCTATTAGCCACTTCAACTTGCCCATTTGCTTGTGGGTGGAAAGGTGAAGAAAAACAATTTCGTATACCCCTTGAGGCACATAAGCTCTCCATTTCTTTATTGTCGAATTGTGGCCCATTGTCTGTTGTTATTTTCTGACCAAATCTGCAACATATGTTGGATAGAATGAATTTTATGACAGCTTTTGATGTTGTCCCTGCCAGAGGGGCTGCTTCTATCCACTTCGAGAAGTAGTCAATGGCCCCAATTATAGTTTTGCGCCCTCGGGACGCCACGGGGAGAGGCGCTACTAAATCCAATCCCCATCGAGCAAAGAGAATGGGCTCAGAAATTGACTCTAAAGGAATGGCCGGTACATGAATTTCATTGCTGTACCTCTGGCATGGGTCACACCTCCTCACCAATTCCTTAGCATCTTTCATGATTGATGGCCAATAGTAACCGGCGAGTAAAACTCTTCTTGTTAAAGCTCTAAATCTACAATGGGCTGATCCCTCACCATCATGTAATTCGGAGAGGACTTCTTGTGATTCTTCACCCCCCAAACAACGCAGGAGAGGTTTACTATAGGAATTTTTGTAAAACACTTCTCTCAATATGATGAAACCACGAGCCTTGTGTTTCAACGTTCTGGCTTGTGACTTATCTGGAGGCACGACACCATCGGAGAGATATTGTAGGAGAGGAAATCTCCAGTCTTGAGGCTGTTTCACTTGTATTTCAAAAATTTCCTCTTCTTTTCCCTTACCAAGTTGAATGGAAGGGCTTTAAAGCACATGGATCCATGGATATGACTCTGTATATGCTATCGTTGCCAATGAGTCTGCTAGCTCATTTTCTGCCCGGGGAATGTGCTCATAGACAACAGCTTTAAATTGAAGTGCTTCATTTTTGAGGAGTAGTAAATACTTCACAAGTTGCTCCTTCTTAGCCTCAGATTGACCTAAGGCATGGTGGATAAGCAATTGTGAGTCACTTAGAAGCTTGACCCTCTTAGCCCCACACATGTAGGCTAACTTCAACCCAGCTATAGCTGCTTCGTATTCAGACTCGTTATTAGATGCCCGGAAAGCAAAACAAATAGCCTGGTACATCTGGTCTCCATATGGGGAAGTTAAACATACTCCTGCACCACATCCCATGGTGCTAGATCCACCGTCTGTTCGGATGATCCACATTTTCTTATCTTTTATATCAGTAGCTTGCTCTGAATCCCTATCGGAGTGGAATTCAACCAGAAAATCAGCCACAGCTTGGGCTTTGACTGCCGTCCGGGGAGCAAAGTCTATGTCTAAGTCCCCCAACTCTACTGACCACTTAGTCATTCTGCTTGAAATGTCTGCTTTTTGAAGGACATTCTTTAAGGGAAAAAGGTCCGGACGATGATAGGATGAGCCTGTAAATAAGGCCTTATTTTCCTTGCAGCTATCACCAGGGCTAATGCCAATTTTCAAGTTTCAAGTAACGCCTCTCAGCATCTATCAAGCTTTTGCTGATGTAGTACACTGGATGGGGATGTCCATTGACCTCTCTTACCAGCACAGCACTAATGGCACAACTTGAAACTGCCAAATATACGAAGAGAGTCTCCTCATCAACTGGTTTGAACAATGTTTTGGGGGAGGACAGGTGTCTCTTGATTTCATTGAAAGCCTCATCACACTGTGGAGTCCAATCGAACCCCTTTGCACCCATCAAAGTTTGAAAGAAAGGAGCACACCTGTCCGAAGACCTGGAGATAAATCTGTTTAAGGCAGCTAATCTCCCTGTAAATCGTTGTACTTCTTTAATGTTTCGAGGAGGCTCCATTTGAAATAGAGCATTGAGCTAGTCCGGATCGGGCTGTATTCCATGTTCACTTATGATATACCCTAGAAACTTCCCGGACTGTACTCCGAACACACACTTTTCAGGGTTTAATTTCAAATTCACTTTTACCAAGTTGGCAAAAGTTTCTTGGAGATCAGACAAGTGCAACTGCTCATCTACACTTTTTACCATCATATCGTCAATGTATACTTCCATATTTCTTCCAATTTGATCAGCAAACGCCTTGTTGACTAACCTCTGATAAGTAGCCCCAGCATTTTTCAAACCAAATGGCATTACCTTATAGCAATGTAGACCCCTGTCAGTGACAAACGTGGAATGCTCTTGATCCTTCGGATCTACTTGAATCTGATTGTACCCGGAGAAGGTATCCATAAAGGAAAGCAGCTTGTTCCCAGAGGTAGAGTCTACTAACTGATCTATCCGGGGGACCAGATATAAATCTTTTGGGCAAGCTCTATTGAGATCTGTGAAGTCAATGCACATGCGCCACTTGCCATTATTCTTTTTCACCAAGACAGGATTGGCAGTCCACAAAGGGTATTGAGATTCCTTAATGTGCCCCATCTTTGTGAGTCTGTCAACCTCTTGTACAATGACATCAGCCTTTTCTTTGGAAAAAGCTCTTTTTTTAACTACTGGAGCTACATCTCTCCGGACGGATAGGTGGTGTGATATCACTTCTGATGGAACCCCAGTAACATCAGCATTGCACCAAGCAAAAACGTGCTGATGGTCTTTCAAAAACTTCAACATTTCCTTTTTCAACATTGGTGGCATCTTAGACCCTATCTTGACACTTTTACCATCTTCCAAACAGTGTGTCTCAACCTCTTCGATTGGTATCAATACTCCAGGGGTCTCTCTGGGGTCATCAATTTCACCCTCACCCCCAGAAAGGCCCTCAAACTGCTATTGTTCATTAATACGGACTGCCCCCAGCGTTCGAGGAGCCAGGGCAGTAGCATAGCATTCTCTTGCAATCTTTTGACTGCTCCGTACGACTCCAACCTGTCCCTGAACAGCATACTTCAAGCACTGATGGACTGTTGAAGCCACTGCGTGCATCCTAGAGAGCCAAGACCTCCCTAGAATGGCATTATAGCAAGTGGGACAATCCACCACAATAAAGAGTATTCTGACCATTTTCTTTAAAGGGCCCTTGCCCAATAACACCTTTTCTTCGAACTCTCCGATCACATCTGCTGAGCTGCCCGTGAAGCCCACGATTGACCTGTCCGAATTCTGAATTACAGCGGGGTTTTTCATTTTCTTGTAAGTGGTTAGAAAAAGGATATTGGCGGAGCTTCCAGTATCCACCATGATTCGTCTTATTTCATTGCCCCTTATAGATGCTCCTATGACAACAGCATCCTCATGAGGGCCATCAATGTCTCTCAAATCATCTTCATCAAAAACAATGAAGGGGAATGAGTTTGGTGACTGATAAGATATCATGCCTCCTTCTAGCTGGGAGGCTAAAATATGAACATGCCTCTTTCTTGAAGAAGCAGTAGGAGCTGTCATAGTGTCCCCTCCGAAAATTGTAAGCGACTCAAAAAACTTAATGAGCCCGGAGACCGATCTAGAACATTCCTCAATAGCACCCACTCTGTTTCAAGTTGGATCAGGATCCAAGTATTCAGATTCCACGTCAAATCTTTCAACTATAACCATGGCCCCCTCCGGAGCAGCATTGCTTGGACCAACCCGGTGAGTGTTGTCAGGCCTGTTGCCTCCTCTTCTTTTAACGTATGCTCCCAACTTTCCCCTCTCAATCAAGTTTTGAACTTCTTGTTTTAATGCTATGCAGTCATCAGTGGTGTGGCCAATATCATTGTGATATTGGCAAAAAGAGTTGTTGCAATGCTCTCTGGGAGACTGCAGTGTTGCCGGTCTCCGGTAATGCACCTCATCTTTTTTTTTATAAAAAATGGTGGCCATACTTTCTTTGAGCTCTGCGAACCACTCCGGTTGGACCCATGGCCCTCTTTTGTTTCTGGATTGCTGACTCTGAGCAGGAGCTGCTGGCTGAGACTCAGCTTTTGCCCTACCATGCCCCTGTCCGGTCTCTCTTGCTTTGTTCCCGGACTGATTTTGATTGGGAGTTGGTGCCACTGGGGTAGACCTCACCTGCCTGTGCACCCTGGTTTTCTTTGTTTCATCAACATTTATCTGTTTGCCAACCTGATTCAGCAACCCTCCCCAGGTCATGGTCTTCTTTCTGGTCACTGAATCAGCCAGATTTCCTGGGTTCAAACCTTGCCTTAGGGATGCTATTGCCACCTGTTCGAAGCAATCAGCCAACCCATTCTTTGTGTTCACAAAACGGCTTATGTATTCTTTCAAGGACTCATTTGGCTCCTGGGCACAATGGATTATTGTATCTCCATTGCCCTTCAGCTCTTTACTCCCTACGAACTGCCTTTGAAAGGCCACCCAAAATGTATCGAAATCTTTAATACAACCCTGAGGCAGGCTGTTATACCATTTCAGAGCACTCCCCGTAAAGGATTGGGAGAATGCCCTACAAAGTAGTTTATCATCATCGTCAAAGTTCATCATGAAGTTTTTAAATTTCTCCAGATGGCTGTCCAGATCAGTACTGCCATCGTACTTCTCTATTTTAGTGCTGTCAAACCTCTTGGGGAGGTTTCCGGACAGAATTTTAGAAGACAGTGGAGACTGCCTCCAATTCCTTCCACGACTGAACACAATATCTTCATTGGGGGTTGCAAAGATACCTGGTTCATCGTGGAAAGCAAAGGGATCCATCAACATCTTGTCCACATGCCTCCGGTTGGGAGATGATCCCTTGCCAATATGCCTTTTCATTCTTCCATGTATGTCTCTTTTTCTTGAATATTTCTTAACCTGCTTTTGCTTTTTTCTGGTTCGACCCTCATCACTGCTAGAGGACAAGGATTTTTCAACTCCATCACTGTCCGAAGAGCTATCAGAAGATTCTGAGCTTGAGTCAGAACTCTCCACAGACTTGGACCGGTGGGACTTCTTAGAACCGACATGAGTCTTTTTGGTGCTCACATGAGTCTTCGAAGACTCATGCTCTCTGGGGTTATCGGTGTGATGAGCAACCGACGCTTTGGATTTTTCTTTCACGCCCATCTTGGCCTTCTCAGCCCTCAGAGCTTCTATTTCACACTTTAGCCTGTCACGCTCTTCGACAGTTTACTCATCGTTCTCTTCCACCACTTCGAGCAAAGCCGGTGGAAGCTCTGGATTGTCCGGATTCATACGGACAGAGTTTCTTGGCAAGTTTTGAATGCTTGATTCAGGCACCTTTCTCCTCCCACTGTGGTCGCCAATTTGGTGTGGATAATAATCGCCTGAGGGTAGGTTGGTAATTTCAGTTGGTGTTTTAAGGTGGTGTGTGGGTGTTTAATTGTTTAGAGTAGAGAGTAGAGAGATAATTAAGCAGATTGGTAGCAGTAAATTCTCATTACCCACAGTTAATGCAGGTGGTTGGGTATTTATACCCTGATGTTTGGGCTCTTATGGGCTTTCGGGTCATGTTTAATGGACCCGGGTCATGTTCAATGACTCATGAGCTCTAAGCAGGAGAGCAAGTAGCTTAGTCAAGAAGTGTTTAGTTTTTTTACTACTTTTGTCATAGTTCGAACAGTCCTATGGTCATAGTGTTCGAAGTGATCTGTCCGGTCCATGTGATCTGTCCGATATCCGGAGAGATTAGACCGATCTGTCCTTGTACGGGGAGCATGCTGAATTCGGACTCATCAGATGTTACATATTATGAAATTTCTAGTGCTAGTGTTGTTTTGAATGCTCACACTGAGTATGGTTGTGATGCTGTTATCAAAGACTATTACGAAGAATTTGGAGGTGCACATGCTATGATCACAGGGGGTTATAGCACGGTTGATTCCTTTGCAGATGGAATTGATCCCAGAGTCCAGGTTTATGCCTCGAAGAGTAGTGAATATCATGGATTTGTTGTTCTGATTACTCTACCATTTAGGTTCTTGGACGCAAAAACAATAAAGTTTTCTCCACCCTTACATGATGGGAAACGGTCGTCTATCCAGCGACTTGGTTTTCGACTTCTAACTGTTAGAGTTTTGGTGTTTCCAGAAGTGTTTTGGGATGACATTTTGGATTACTTTGGAGCTACTGCTGAGGAAACTGGCAGGAGGGGTCAACGCTTTATGTTTTGGAATGTCAGGAAAATAGTTGGGGCTCTAGTTCTCATAGCTAATGTTGAGGTGGTGAGGAAAAAACCAATGCTAATGTTTGCCGGAGACAGATTCGGGAAGACAATAATAAAAGCATGTCGGAACGTTGCCGATGGTAATTGGATTATTTTCGGTTCAGCTACTGTCACTGTTGTAGGCAGCGGGTTTATAGACAAGGGCATAACCATCGAAAACAGAGCTGGTCCAACAAAACACCAATCAGATACCCTAAGAAGTGGCTCAGATTGTTTACCACATATTGTTGAGTCATTTGCATCGTCACCAGACAAACTAGATAATTTATGCAATCATGGACCGGTTACACAAGTAGTATCACTTATATCTGCAAGCAGTTCTGAAGGTGGTCAAACATCTCTTCGCGCACCACCATATATGGGATTCTGCCGGTTAATTTCAACTTCTGCAAGCGGTTCCCGTCTAGGAGCTAAAACGTTACTTCTCCTTGGATTAGTGGCATTTATAGAGATATACTAGCAGGTTCTGGTATTGTAGCCAACACATCAGCCTCACCAGATTTGAGTAGACCGACAGAGCAGATTTTTGAGATTGTCAACTTGGAAAATGAGCTTCTTTCCCTCCTCCCACAAGGAACTATCTCCCTTTATCCCAGTTCCACCATTTTGAAAGGCCCTGAGGTGAAAATGTCATCTCCCAGCAGTTCTGAACAACAAAAAGACACAATTGGAAATGTGGAGGTTTCTGCTCGAGAAAAATTATTGCGAGATCAGCCGACGCTTCTGCAATAATTTGGAATGGATCTCCTTCCCGTCTTGATACAGATATATGGATCTAGTGCTAACATTCCTGTACAGCACAAATGTCTTTCAATGATAGGAAAATTGATGTACTTTAGTAGTGCGGAAATGATTCGGTCATTGCTTAGTGTGACAAACATATCGAGCTTCATAGTTGGTGTCCTGGCTTGGGAAAATTCTCCTGTATTGATTCCTTCCGCTCTAACTACTACCGCGTATGGTGTGAGTAAGATGGTTGAAGTAGCATTTACCTTGTTTTTCCGAACCGAGATTCATCATGAAACACCAACTGATGTTGGGAGTCATATGGGTGCTCATTTTTCTGTTTTTCCCATCAGTGAGCTTGTACAGCATATGCAAGGAAGGAAGCATATTTGCGGAATTAGAGGAGACGATGTGAATGATGCATCTGCTCTTACAAAAGCTGGTGTTGGTGTTGCATATTCATCTTATCTCAAAAAATGACAAGATAAACAGTTATATATCTGGTACCTCTACACCTATGTTAAATAATAAGAGGTTTGTTGGATCAAATTCAGTTGATAGCCTGGCAAGAACTACAGAAGGTATTGAGGAATACTGTAAAGAATGTGCTGAATCTCAGGATTACAGTGTACAAGGGATGCTTGTTTGGTGTACACTTCTTCACCACGGGAGTGGGAGTAATCACGTCTATCACCTGGTAATACCTACTGATAAAGAGTGTTTTCGAAAGTTTTCTTCTCTTACCCTGAGGTGATAACCTGGTTTACTGGAGTTGGTCTTGTATGCATTTTGCTACAAAGTTTAAAACGGAGAAGGAGTGTGATTACATTCAGATTTAATAGGATATTATTTTATTATGTTTATTTTTGTTTCCATATTTTGTATTAGGGATTTGAGCCATTCCTATTTAAGGCGCCTCAAACCCTACTTTTGTTTTGGGGAATTGATTTTGATTAATAAAAAATTAGGGTTTTATCCCTTTAGGCTTCTCTGCGTTTCACTCTGAATCAGATTTCAACATGATATGTCTAATGTCACTAGTAAAATATGGATCATGTAGAGAAAAGAATATGATGTTCAAATCTGCACGAGCTATTGATTCATTTACAGGCTACTCATTTATCCCTAAATAAATCTGTCCTAACTACTATGGTATATGCTAAATGAAATATGTATCTAATAACCGATCTTTGGAACTCTCTAAGAGGTATATCTAACAAATCTTTTGACTATATTGTGATGGGGGATTTTAATTTCATCACTAATCCTTCTAAGAACATTTTTTTCTCTATACTTTGTCTTAAGAGTATGGATAATTTTAATGAGGTTATAGCTAATTGTAATCTAATTTCTACAGGCTATGTTGGTTCTACCTATACCTGGTCCAACTCTCATATATGGAAGATATTGGATATAGTTTTCTGTAATAACTCTTGGTCCAAATCCTTTAATATCACTGTTGTAAATCACTTATCCAGAATCAAATCTGATCACCCCCCCTTATTTTAGCTTGTACTAGTGACTCTCATAGAATAAGATCCTCTTTAAATTTATGAATATGTGATTTCTTCATTCCGCCTTCATGCAGGACATTGAAATCAATCAGAAGGCTTCCATGGCTGGCCCTCCCCTATTTTCTTTTCGTAGAAAGTTAAAAAGATTAAGGCTCTTTTCAAGATTTTGGAATAAAAATACTTTTGGAAATATTTTCAATGCCTTAGCCAAATTGAAGATGAGGTTAACTTCTTTGAAAACTGTTTTGAAAATTCCAAGTATAATGAGGATAAACTAAAGCTAGCTAATGCCAAAGCTTTCCATCTTCAATTACTTGCAAGAGAAGAAATAGTTTGGCATTAAAAACTAGCATCAATTGGACCTCCAATAGTGATAGAAATACCATTGTTTTCCATAATTATGTCAAACAGAAGCACAAAAGAAAATTTATTTATAAAATTAAAGTCAGTAATACCTGGATTGATGAACCTAATACCATTGGTGTCTCTGTTGTTAGTCACTTTCAATCCCTCATGAATGAAAATCATGAAACTCAATATATTTCTAACCCGCATCACATAATTCCAAAACTTATTACTAATAAAGATAATTACAATTTAAAGGCTATTCATAATAATAATAAACTTTATTCCTCTATTAAATTCCTCATATATTCTCGAATGGTTGGATTTGATGGTTTTAATATAAAAAAAAATCAAACTTGTTGGTATCTTATTGCTAATGATCTTTGTGTTGTAGTTAGAAGTCTTTTTGCAGGGGACCATATGCCTCAAACCATCTTTGCTACTGTCATCACTCGTATTCTTAAGATAAACAACCCTCAAGCCTGGAGTGACTACAGACCCATCACCCTATGCACTCTATTCGAAACCATACTCTCCAGAATCCTTAATGATAGACTCTCTCTTCTCCTTCTTAAGCTCATATCTAAATAACAATTTGGTTTTGTTAAACGGAGGCATATTCAAGACAATATCCTCTTTATATAATAAATGGTTCACGACTTAAACAAGAAAAAGCATAGCTGGTAAGTTATGTATTGAATTGGATATGGCTAAAGCCTATTATAGGTTATATTTTCCTTTTTATCTATCAAATCCTTGATGTATTTAGCTTTGAAAATCATTTTTTGGATTTAATCAAAATCCTTACTTATAATAATGGATTCTCTTTATTCTATTTGAAGAGTTTTTAATAAGAAGTTTAAAACACCTTTATATGTATACAACACTATTATATTCAAGAATGCAAGTAATAACTTAATTCCTTGCTTGGCTTTCGTTGATGACATCACTATATTCACCAATGGCTCCCTATCAAGCCTATCCAATCTTCAATCAGTCATGAACCATTATCAAGATTTGTCTGGTCAGATCATCAATCATTCTAAATCAAGCATTGTTCCATCTAACAAAATATCTGCTACCATACTCACTCACATAAAAAACAAGACTAACTATAATATCAAAATACTGCCAATAAAGTATCTAGGCATCACCATCATCAACATGACCAATTCATGTAACTTTGAGGACCTTATCACCAAAATCAGGCAAAAGACCAGTGATGGGAGTCAACATCTCATTTTTTTGGGAGGGCAGACTCATCCTTATTCATTTTCCCTCCAAACCATTCTTTAATACCATCTTCAAAGATATAACCATCCTAAATCTATCACAGAAAGATTAAAGTAATCAGAAACAAATACATATGAGGTTCCACTAATGTCAACAAATTCAACTATCTTGGCCAAATGGATACCTTTACTATGGGTATTAATCTAAAAAACATTAAAGATATGCAAACTACTTTTTCGTGCAAGCTTTGGCATTGGTTTAGATCTAATACTACTATGTGGGCTAACTTCATGCATAGCAAATATTACAAGAATTCTCATCATATGCAGGTTAACAGAGCTAACAATAGTTCTAGCACCTAAAAGAGGCTAATGAACATAAGATCAATGCGTGATAATCATATGTATTGGCTCATTGGTAAAGGCAACAATAACTTTAGCTTGGGTATATGATCCTCTTATTAGTTTTATTCTTCAAGATAATAATTGTTGGTAAATTTAACACTATGTCAAGGACTTCTATAATAATGGCTTATGGGACTATTATAAGCTATCATTATAAGCTTTTCCGTCTGAAATCTCCAGGATCAAACATTTTTCTCTTAATGTTAATGAAGAAAACACTCTTCAATGGACCATCTCTAATGATGACAAGTTCCATCCCAAAGATGCATTGGATATTGTCATATCTAGATGAACTACATCATCTACGTTTAAAAGAATCCGGAATCATATTACTCCACATAAATTCCCATTTATTCTTTGGAGAATCCTCTACAACCGGATCCTTAAAGACCATGTGCTTCAAACTAGGAATGTTCAGTTGACTTCAAAGTGCCAATTTTGTAACAACTATGAAACCCTAAATCATGTTTTTGTCAAATATAATTCTGATTGGAAGGTCTGGAACTACTTTGGTCGACTATTCAATCTAAGGTTGAGTAATCACATGACTATACAACATATAGTCAGATGATGGTTTGAATCCTCTCATATTGACACTCATATTAGGGCTATTACTCCTCCAATTATCACTTGTTCTATATGGAATTTCATAAACAAAGTAAAACATGGTCATGCAAATTCCTCTACTACATTCATAATCAATCAAATAAACACAATTATTCTTGACTTAGACCAATCCAATCTTCTTAAAATAAAACATTGGTCTAAGGATAATGACTTATCTTATGTTTAAAACTATTTTAATCACCTTAATCACCCTAGAAAAGTGATTGATATCAGCTGGCACCCTTCTAAAGAAACCTATCTTAAGCTAAACTCTGATGCTTCCTGTCTCCATAATGGTGAAGCTTCAGAAGGGGCCCTTATAATAAACTCTAAATGTGATATTATTGCTGCTAAATGTCATCTATATAGGAAGCAAACGTCTATTTGTGTTGAATTCTTAGCCTTATTAGATGGTCTTTTTATTATGTAATAAATTAAAAATCATAACCTTGAAGTGGAAACTGACTCTAAAATCTTATATGAAATTCTTGCTAATCACAAATCCCCTTGTTATCTTACTGCTACCTTAAATTGCTGCAGGAACCTCTTCCCTAAAAATACTACTATATCTCATATATATAGAGAACAAAACTTGGTAATAGACTGGCTGTTCAAGTGGACGATAAAATACAAACAAAAAGTAGAATTTAACTCTACTCAAATCCATAGTCATCTTAAAGCCATCCATTTTCTAGGCAATATCGAAATGGGTTCCATGAGAGATTTCTATTAGGCTTTCATCTTTCTTTTTAATATCTTTATCTCTACTTTCTCGATCCTAAGTTGTTCTTCTCATTCTTCTCTATTATAGATTGAATATACTAACATTAAATTTTCAGGTCTTACCTTAATTTCATCAAGTCTACTTTGGCCTCCATATCGGGATATCATCTTCTTCCCCATCAATTCGCAGTTGTAGATTTCAGTCATCTCTCCCGACCCATTTTAGCTGATTTGAAGAAGTCTTGAAGAATGAAGGAACTTATCGGCTCTAGTCCTCACCATCCATCTCCTGATTTCTCTATCTCTAACGTGATTTGGCCCTCTAGTCTCCTTAAAGTATTCCCTAATTGTCTCCTCAATTTCAAGCTCTTCAATTGAATTTACATGGTCTTCAATTTAATTCATTCTCCACCTCAATCATTGCAAAGAGTTTTAAATGAATTTCGCCCCATGTCCTTTCTCACTTTTCTACCAGTGGGCTTTCTTTGTTCTAGTAATTCGAATGAACTTAATCCACTATGTTGGTCTTTTGTCACTTATTTATTTTAATAATAAATTTATCTTTGGATTAAAAAATTAAAAAAACCAAATTCACTAGAGATTATATATAAATCATGGATTCATTGAGTCACAAGATCCCTAATTATCATTATAAATAGAATTGTCACAATTCTAAAAAATACATAATAAATATTATTCTATTTTTGGGACATAAAACTAATTTGTCTCTTCTAATTTTTTCCCTTCTTAGATTTTCTAGTGATCGAATCTAAAGAGACCCAAATCTCATCAATGACTTCGTACGTGGAAAATATTGGTATTAAGAAGGCTCTTTCCAAACACATATGTTAGTAGTTGTAAGCCATATTTATAGCATATTTTGGAAAAATAGATACACGTAGCATGGTGAAAACTTTGGCAGTCCACGAAAAAAGATGTACTCATCAGGATTCAGGAGATTTTTTTATACGGTTTTTCTTCGAGTTAAAATCGGCGAGCAGCGCATACGTTTACATTACAGTTGAATGACATCTAAGAAATAAGAGAAAATCTTGCCCCTAGGTCTCGAGCCCTAAGATTTGCAGTGAGACCACATTATGGGGTGCTGGTGGTTCAGAGTCTCTAGACCACTTCCGTCGTTACATAATATATGACTCTCTCATGAGATAATATCAGCCTCGTTTTCACTATCATTCACACAAAAATAAGAAATATCAACCTAAACATTTTGAGGATTACTATCCTCCCATGAAGAAGACGTCATTGGTGAAGAAGGAATCGTTATAGGAATCAATATACTTCTCATGACAGGCATAATCACCTGAATTTAATACATATGAGAGTGTTTGATATGGTTCAAGAAACGAAGTGATATAGTTGCACGGGCCTATGGTTATATGGCCCTTGGACAAACGAAAACAGGCTTTATTTGGGGTCCATGTATCAAAATTAGGCCCTGTGACCACAAAAATCGAACGCGTCGAGAAGCCCAACGATTTTCAGAAGCATCACGGGGATAAGTCCAGTGATGAAGTTCAGTCCTGAAATTCTATCGTTTAAGCCTTTTTTCCTGTTTTTATGAATTTTCTGCAATTTCCTATTTTTGTTGGATTTTATTAAAATACTTAACCATCTCCAATCGCTTTGAAATTGGGCTGAGATTTATTTTATTGCATAAGGAAAAATATGTAATTTTGGGCTAGGGTTTCTAGAACTTTTTATAAAAGGCTCTCAAACCCTAGTTTTGTCGCAGACTTTTTTTGAACAAAATTTTATTTTCTCTGAAGTCTCTTTTACTCTGACCTAGGGTTAGAGCTATCTATCTTTCTGTTTTTCGTCCTTCTTTCTCTGTATTTTCCGCAGTCTGTTCTATCTCGTAGCTTGGTGCAACCACGAAGCTCGAGAGAGAATCAAGCCACCTCGAATACTAATTCTTGAACCTTGTTTTAAACCTCAATAACTTGCTTTGCTGCTTATACCTTAATGGTGGAATCAACAATAACTGTGAGCCAATCCAAACCTTTACCCCTTTTCGGGCACACTAGCCAAGGTGAGGCAGTTGGACTAGATGTACCATACTTTGAAAATAACATGTTTTTTAGTTAATGACCTTATACTCACTTCAATCCTTATTATAAGAAACGAACAATATTCCAAGGTTCGAATCAATACCCGGTTGGAATAATGGTATTGATGAAGTATCCTACATTCATATGTATAACCTGGATATGTCACACTTATCTCCTAAGATATTGCTCATGAAGTTGCCACCAAATTTTGACCAATATAAGATTGATATATATATATATATATATGACTCGGGAGAATCATAGCATCATATTGAACACTTTTGAAATATTACAATAAAATTTGGGGTAAGAGGAGGAGACAACAAACTTACGTGTTAGACATTTTTGATGACCTTAAGAGAAAACACTCCAACTTGGTTCAACCAACTTTTTGTAGTCCACTGACTCCACTGGGGACGTGAAATCAGTGCGCTTATTTTGTTCGAAATATTGATACAATCTAATTGTATTCTCTGATTAAAATTCATACGATGAATCCTGAAAACAATCATACGCTTCAGTCAGCGATGGAAGCTGAGAAAGGTGATGGGAATAGAACTGATGGAAATAGAACTGATGGATCATCTCTCATCCAAGCTCAATCTGATATCGAGGCATGAATGAATCAGCTTTTACATAAATTTAATACATTGAATGAGAAATATGAACGGAGGAAACAATAGATACTCTCGGCAAGGTTCAAATACGAGGTTAGACAGGAAATAGAAAATACCAAGGTGGAAGGTCAGTCAGATCGATCTTTTGATGATCGACGTGCTAAGTCTGAGCATAAATAAGCACGTTTTTTTGTCTCCTAAAGAACGATATTCGTCTCGAAAGGAGAGGAGGGATAAACAGAAATTAGTGACTTCTAGTGATGATGAAGTCGAAAGTTCAGCCTTGGGTTTAAGAGGCACAAAGGTTATTCAAAAGGGGAATCAGATAGATTTTATTCGAGGAAGTATAAAAAGGAGAGTAAATCTAAGAATGCTCCTCGTACAACTTGGCATGAAGGAAATCCTTCGAATCAGTATGCTAAAACTGATAGGAATATATATGTCATAATGAGAACTGATGATCAGTTTGTTCAAGGTGTTGACTGAATAAATTCTTCATTGACAGATGAAATTCATTCCATGACGCTTGCGAAGCATTTTTACATTTTGAAGGTGGAGAAGTTCGATAGGATACAGGATCCCGATGATCATATCGAACAGTTCACGAACTATATGATGAACTTTGAAGATGACGACCGGCTTGTTTGTCGTGCATTTTCACATGCTTTTAAGGGAACAACTCTTAAGTGGTACAACAGGATTCTGAGGGGGTCCATATCAAATTTCAGAGATTTCTATATTGCTTTTCGAAGGGAGTTTGTGGGAAGAAAAGAGATGAGAGAAAATGGTGATACCATTATTCAGTGCAAGCATGCACCATGAGAAAAGTTGAAAGACTATACAAAGAGATTTGTGTTAACCAAGGCTAATTTGAACAAGTATGAGGAAAATGTGGCGATGGCAGCTTTTCGCCAAGGGTTATTGCCAGAAGATCTGGCTAATGAGACGACAAAGAGAATGGCCTTGACTTTTGGAGTTTTGTCGGCTCAAGTTGAGGATCAGATCAAAGTGGAGGAGTCGAGTAGAGTCCGAGGCGAACCAGTCAACACTTCGAAAAATTCGGGGCAAGCAGTTAATAATCAGGGGCATCCCTCGAATGGTAATCCGAATGGTAACGACAATCAGCACTCAAGGCAGAAGAACAACAATTTGCCTCCTCAGAGTGGTGATTATTCAAATCATGTTCCATCTAACACTTACAACAGGCGTAGACTAAATACATGGGTCAAGCCAAAGTACTATGTTGATCTGACAAAGAATGTATCTATCATATGGGATAAGACTAAAAGTTTTGTAAATTTCAGGAAGCCGACTCCCATCAACAGACCAAGAGAGGAGAGAAATAATAAATTATGCAGATATCATGATGATATTGGACATGATACAAATGATTGTAATGCTCTGAAGAAAGAAATCCAATATTTGATTGAGAATGGAAAGATCCTAACTTTTGTGAAGTCACGTAGGAGTGCATCGAAAAATAATGGTGCATCTACTTCGAAGGTTGCACTGCCAGCTGAAAATTTGATGATTTTGGATTCACAGGCTGAATCGTTCGATGCTTCTTCTGAATATGTTGAAATGGATCCGAACAGATTAATTTTGATGACAATGGAAGAATCTGTGGAAAAGGGACGTGTTCGAGAGCTATGCAAGTTTTTTGAATCGTTGGCTATTTTTTGTGGCGATCCATTGAATGGGAACTCGGATAGTTTGAGAAAAAGGCATGTTGTCAATTTGACAACTTAAATTGCAGGGAGTATGTATATGCACTTGTATGTGAAGAAATATATTCCCTTCATTTTGTTTGATGAAGACGACCTGAGAGGTACTGCAGGACGACACGAAGATGCCGTGGTGATTGGAGCTGAGGTGGCTGGCTTCAAAATTCGACGTGTGCTGATTGATACTGGCAATTCTGCCAATGTCCTTTTTAAATCCACATATGATAGAATGAAAAATCCACTTTTGATTTCTCAGTTGGATCGAACGATTATTGGATTCACTGGTGTAACAGCTCGTGTTGTTGGAGAATTCGAAGGTGAGGTGAGTTTGGGAAAATGACCATTTAAGAAAAAAGTCCAGGTACTCTTTGTGGTGGTGGACTGTCCCATAAGTTATAATGCTATTTTTGGAAGATCGTGGCTTTCAAGAATGTATGAGGTGGTGTCTACAGTTCATCAGTGCTTTAAGTATGTGGTTAGAGCCACAGTTGGGGTTGTTCGAGGCGATCAGAAGGTCCAAAGAATGTTATGCCACTGCACTTTGGATCCGAGGATCTAGAAGTGGAGATTTACTGCGCGAATAGTAATTAGAAGGGGCACCCTCGGATTTGGAAGAAAGGGTTGACGATCTGAGGGAAACCCCGAGGTCTTTAACGGTGAGTGAAGAGATTGAGGAGTTCACGTTTTTAGACGAAAAGTTACTTCAAATCGGAACTTTATTTACCCATTTTCTACGTCAACAATTGTTTGATTTTTTATCGCAAAATTTGGATGTCTTCGCTTGGAGGACAGATGATGTAACAGGAGTACCTATTGAGGTAATTCAACATAGCTTGGCCATAGATCTGAAGGTTAAGTCTGTGATTTAGAAAAGAAGAGTTTTTTGCTCGGAAAAAAGCAGAAGCGATTGTTGCTGAAGTGGATCGATTTTCCAAGGTCGGACACATAAGGGAGTCACAGTATCCTTTATGGACGGCGAATCCGGTAGTCGTCAAAAAGAAGAATAGGAAAAGGAGGATGTGTGTGGATTTTACAGATTTGAATATAGCTTGTCCCAAAGATTCGTTTCCTGTTGATTTGAGGTGGGTTGTTCGAACAGATAGGGGATCTAGCATTTCAGGATGCAGTGCTGGGTTTCAGTTAATAGCTCCGACGGGAGAGACAATAATTCAATCTATTAAATTTGGTTTTTATGCTTCGAATAATGAAGCTGAATACGAAGCTGATTTGGCAGGTTTGAGATTGACAAAAATTTGCGGGGCAACTTCACTGCGTTTGGAAACGGATTCTCAGTTATTAGCAAATCAGTTATCTTGATTTTTCGAAGCAAGGAAGGATCATTTGATTTTGTATCTTCGGGAGCTTCGAAATTTAATGCTTCTGTTTGACAACGTTGTTGTGGAATATATTGGGAGAGGAAGTAACATGGTGGCTGATTCTTTAGCAAATGTTTCTTACAAGGAAGAATATCCTTGGATTTTTCTACAAGAAAATCCTTCAATTGTTACTCAATCGAACCAATGTGAATGCATAGAAGAATGTTTTACCACTGATGAAGCCGACGCGATTGGCGATCATATATCCTTAATTTTTTGACTCAAGGAATACTGCCTGATTATTCACAATTGGTAAAAACGTTAAGGGGTAAAGCCTCCGGATATATAGTACTGGATGGGATTTTATATAAAAAGGCATTAAGCATGCCATTATTACGATGTTTAAGCAAACAAGAATCATAATAAGTATTGTCAGAGTTTCATGATGGTGAAAAGTCGGCTCATTGTGGGGTCAAATATTTTTCACGTCGAGTTTTACTTGCAGGATTTTATTGGCCTACAATCATAAAAGATGCTAGGAATTTAGTCAGAGGTTGTGATACTTGTCAGAGATTTGCCAACCCTATTCACAGACCAGCAGTATCGCTTATGTCTATATCCGAGGTAGTACCATTTGATAGGTGGGGAATTGATCTGGTGGGACCTTTACTGATGGCTTCTGGGGGAAGACAGATGATAATTGTAGCTGTTGATTATTTTACAAAGTGAGCAGAGGCATAAAATTTACTGTTTACAATAAATTCGATGGCTAAGGCATAACATTTTACAAAGTGAGCAGAGCCATTATCTGTTCTAATCCTCCGAGGAACAAATACTGTTTACAATAAATTCGATGGCTAAGGCTTTAACCAGAAGAGTCTTATTAGCAGAGTACTATTGGCCAACGATAATGGCAGACGCTAAAGATATGATCAAGAGATGTGATCCTTGCCATGAATATCGGAACACAATTCATGTACCAAGAGTTCCTATGGAAGTCCATATCTAAACCAATACCTTTCGATAGATGAGGGTTGGAATTGGTTGGACCTCTTCCCATGGCATCTGGTGGATATCGAAAATAAGTGTTGCAATTGACTATTTTTGTAAGTGGATACAGACAACTCCTTTAGTTGGAACCGCTTCTAAAACAGTTATAAAATTCATTATATTAAACATATGTTGCAGATTTGGGGTTCCCTGAAAGATCACTATAGATAATGGGTCACAATTTGATAATAAATACATGAAAATGTTTTGCACTTCCAAAATAATTCAACATTTTTTCTTCTCCATTTCATCCTCAAACAAATAGGAAAGTTGAAGTGGCCAATAGAACAATCCTGTCCGGGCTAAAAACGAATCTAGAAAGAGCTGTAGGGAAGTGTCCAATTATCTGTAAGAACTATTGTGGGCTTACCGAACTACTCTTCGGATTGTTACACATGAATACAATATTGCTCTTGTTTATGGGATGGATGCAATCACACACATACAAGCATTGTTACACATGAATACCATGTTGCTCTTGGGCTTGCTTATTAAAGAAGCATTCTCATCTGTCTTCTTCTTGAGAAACCTTCCAAATTAGCTTTTTCTTAGGATAAAGTTGTGACAGTTTGGCATTGGCAGCTAGTTGCTCCTATAATGTTTTGATCTCGGTATAGATAGAAGTTTCTAGTCCGGAATACTTGTTCTGTAGATCTTGTTGAGCCTCTTCTAATTGGCGCATTTTGGTATCCAAGTCCTCTTTTTCCTACTTCAAGGCCTTTATACTTTATTGATCTGGTGGGACCTTTACTGATGGCTTCTGGGGGAAGACAGATGATAATTGTAGTGGTTGATTATTTTACAAAGTGAGTAGAGGCATAAAATTTACTGTTTACAATAAATTCGATGGCTAAGGCATAAAATCCACATATGATAGAATGAAAAATCCACTTTTGATTTCTCAGTCGGATCGAACGATTATTGGATTCACGGGTGTAACAGCTCGTGTTGTTGGAGAATTCAAAGGTGAGGTGAGTTTGGGAAAATGACCATTTAATAAAAAAATGCAGGTACTCTTTGTGGTGGTGGACTGTCCCATAAGTTATAATGCTATTTTTGGAAGATCGTGGCTTTCAAGAATGTATGAGGTGGTGTCTACAGTTCATCAGTGCTTTAAGTATGTGGTTGGAGCCACAGTTGGGGTTGTTCGAGGCGATCAGAAGGTCCAAAGAATGTTATGCCACTGCACTTTGGATCCGAGGATCTAGAAGTGGAGATTTACTGCGCGAATAGTAATTCGAAGGGGCACCCTCGGATTTGGAAGAAAGGGTTGACGATCTGAGGGAAACCCCGAGGTCTTTAACGGTGAGTGAAGAGATTGAGGAGTTCACGTTTTTAGACGAAAAGGTACTTCAAATCGGAACTTTATTTACCCATTTTCTACGTCAACAATTGTTTGATTTTTTATCGCAAAATTTGGATGTCTTCGCTTGGAGGACAGATGATGTAACAGGAGTACCTATTGAGGTAATTCAACATAGCTTGGCCATAGATCTGAAGGTTAAGTCTGTGATTTAGAAAAGAAAAGTTTTTTGCTCGGAAAAAAGCAGAAGCGATTGTTGCTGAAGTGGATCGATTTTCCAAGGTCGGACACATAAGGGAGTCACAGTATCCTTTATGGACGGCGAATCCGGTAGTCGTCAAAAAGAAGAATAGGAAAAGGAGGATGTGTGTGGATTTTACAGATTTGAATAGAGCTTGTCCCAAAGATTCGTTTCCTGTTGATTTGAGGTGGGTTGTTCGAACAGATAGGGGATCTAGCATTTCAGGATGCAGTGCTGGGTTTCAGTTAATAGCTCCGACGGGAGAGACAATAATTCAATCTATTAAATTTGGTTTTTATGCTTCGAATAATGAAGCTGAATACGAAGCTGATTTGGCAGGTTTGAGATTGACAAAAATTTGCGGGGCAACTTCACTGCGTTTGGAAACGGATTCTCAGTTATTAGCAAATCAGTTATCTTGATTTTTCGAAGCAAGGAAGGATCATTTGATTTTGTATCTTCGGGAGCTTCAAAATTTAATGCTTCTGTTTGACAACGTTGTTGTGGAATATATTGGGAGAGGAAGTAACATGGTGGCTGATTCTTTAGCAAATGTTTATTACAAGGAAGAATATCCTTGGATTTTTCTACAAGAAAATCCTTCAATTGTTACTCAATCGAACCAATGTGAATGCATAGAAGAATGTTTTACCACTGATGAAGCCGACGCGATTGGCGATCATATATCCTTAATTTTTTGACTCAAGGAATACTGCCTGATTATTCACAATTGGTAAAAACGTTAAGGGGTAAAGCCTCCGGATATATAGTACTGGATGGGATTTTATATAAAAAGGCATTAAGCATGCCATTATTACGATTTTTAAGCAAACAAGAATCACAATAAGTATTGTTAGAGTTTCATGATGGTGAAAAGTCGGCTCATTGTGGGGTCAAATATTTTTCACGTCGAGTTTTACTTGCAGGATTTTATTGGCCTACAATCATAAAAGATGCTAGGAATTTAGTCAGAGGTTGTGATACTTGTCAGAGATTTGCCAACCCTATTCACAGACCAGCAGTATCGCTTATGTCTATATCCGAGGTAGTACCATTTAATAGGTGGGGAATTGATCTGGTGGGACCTTTACTGATGGCTTCTGGGGGAAGACAGATGATAATTGTAGCGGTTGATTATTTTACAAAGTGAGCAGGAACAAAGGTAAAGGATGTCATCAAATTTATTGTAAACAGTATTTGTTCCTCGGAGGATTAGAACAGATAATGGCCCTCAGTTTAATAACAAGAAAATGGTTGCATTTTATACTTCTAAAGGAATTCATTAATGTTTTTCGACGCCTATTCATCCTCAAGCTAATGGACAAGTGGAGTGACAAATAAAACAATTTTAGATGGCTTGAAGAAGAATTTATCGGGGGCAGCTTGAAAATGGCCAAACTATTTGCAAGAGGTGCTTTGGGATTATCGAACAACTCCAAGAGAGGCTACAAAAGAGACTCATTTTGCTTTGGAATATGGTATGGATGCAGTCAGCCCCATTGAATCTATAATGTCATCTTTAATAATATCTCAATATTCTGAAAGGTCTAATGGTGAAGTTCGAAGGGCTAATTTGGATCTGATCGAGGATAATAGAGTTCGAGCTCATTTAAATGTAATTCATTATCAAACTCTTATGAGAAATATATAGGATTTGAAGCTGAAGAAAAGATAATTTAAAGAAGGTGATAAGGTGTTGTGAAAAGGTTTCTTGCACATGAAGGAGAAGAATCTAAAAAAATGGCCCTGAATTGGGAAGGGCCTTATACAGTTGTTGAAAGAATTAAGCCGGGGTCCTATCGACTTTGTGATTTCGAGGGGAAAATGCTTCAACATCCATGGAATATCCAACACTTGAAGCTTTATTGGGAGTAGATATGTTTTTGTACTTTGGCATTTTTCTTTTGAATGTCGCACTCTTTCCTATCTTATTGGCCCAGGAATGTTTTAACGAGGCGTCGTGTACATATTCAATATTAACAAGAAATTTCGTTTTTTGGTAAATGGTTGTTTACATATGTTTGAATACTATCTTAAGAAATCATCAAAAATTGATCACCTTTGAGATTAGTTAAGAGTAGAGTATTTCGAAGTGTGTATGACACTTTTCGAAGAAACAAACATGTTTAATAATCAAATTACATTTTTATTTCGAAATGAACGCTTAATAGCACACTTAGATTTTTTTCAAATAGTTATTAAAGCTTAACAACGCGTTGAGAATTTGTTGAAGAACTACCAAGGTTTAAATCATTGAGATTTTTTCGAAGAACTACTGTATTCATCAGTTTCGTTAAGGTAATCAAGGTGGTAAGTATATATTTTGTAATTATTGTGTTTTTGAAATTTAACATCTTATAATATGCAAAGAGAATAATAAAATATAGAAAAGCATTTCTCATTTAGATTAACTCGTTGAGGTACAGAAAGAAATTTTCCAGTCTGACAAAGACAAAAAAGTGATATGATTAATCAGAAGACTCTTCCTCTGCGGATGATTCGTCTTCTGAGGATGATGATTCAGGAGCAGGGTCGAATGCTTCACTTGGGAGTTTCTCTTCAGGGATGTCATTCCAAAAACTTGTAAGGTCGATTTTTGGATAAGCAACGTGAAGCTCTCGAAGAAGGAGAATAGTTGCATCTTTTTTTCCGATGTTGATAGCTGCTTCCACATCTTTTGAAAGCTCAGCCTCGGCAGCAGATACAACAACAATTTTTTCTGCTTCAAAATCCTCCTTTATTTTACCTATCTCATCAGTTAGCTCCTTATTTTTTGTTTCACAAAGAGTGAGAGAATTTCGAAGCTTAGTGGAGTTGGATTTTTTTTAGTGGCCAGTTCAGTAGCATTGCTAGCCTTGAGTTTATTCATCTATGCCTCAGGAGAGTTCGTCAGGAATTCTGTATCCACAATGTGGGTGACTCACAAATGATTCTTCATGCAGAGAGCATCTTTTATGAGTTTGGACCTTGCCATTTCATAACCATGAAATTGATCAATTAACTTGCCGTGCAAAATTTCTTTAAACATTTTCTCAACCTCGTAAGCTTCCTTTTAATAAACCATATCTTTAGCGAGTTGCTTTAGATGGCTCTGAGAATCTTCGACTTAGGAAACAAGTTTCTTTGCTGCAATATCAAGCACGAAAAAGGGTTGAAGTGCGACAGCGATTGCATGATTTGGAAGAGGAAGACGAAGTTCCGATGTGCTAGGACCTTGAATCAGGGATGATGGGTTCAAGAGAACGGATAACTTCTGGAGAAGCTTCGACTGGTGTTGGCCTCCCAAAGTTAAGCATATGGTTTTGGATTACTTGAAGAACAAAGTCTTCTTCACCATTAAGTGCTTCGGTGTGTTCGAAGTTGATAAACATGTCGAAATCGAAGGCTGCACTGGCTTGATTCTCGTTGGAGGTGCTATCTTTGATGATTATCACAGGATTGTCTTTGTTTGATTGTTTTTCGATTGAAGGATTTTGTGGGTTTTCAACAACAGTGACTTCGTCCTCATCAACCAAAGCGTACGAGGTGATTCTCATTTTCTTCTTTTTATTTCCTTAGGAACCAGAGGTAACTTTCTTTTTCTTTGATGACGGTTCTTGGTATTTTCCCTCCTCGATAGGTGAGAGATGTTGTTCTGCAGTTTTTTGTTTTCAACGCGTTGGCTTCGATGGTGTGGAATGGCTAGCACCAGATGTGCTAGCTACCTTTTTACCATTCTTTTCTTTTGCAGCTTTTTCTTTCTTCTTTTTTGGCAAATGGCTCTCCGAGTTTTCGCGAATGGAAAGGAAGACTTTGCAGTCATGTTGAGATATTCGTTGGCAAACAAGCTTCAGATCTGGTTCTGATGTTAGATCTTGAGGAGGCAAGCCACCTTCTCTGATTGGAAACATATGACAATGGAGGAAATTAATGGCCTGAAAGGCAGTATGAAATGCAATATTCCATTCCTTCTCAGCCAAAGTAGCGAGTTGTTGAAAGATTTCCTTAGCAACTTTTCGACGTGTTGAGTAACGCTTCGAAATTTCTGAAATAAATTAGTAAAACAAAAAGTTAAAGCAAAAATAAAAGGTAAATTTTATGTTAGAACATAAAAATCTCGAAGAGCTTACGATTGCTTCTCCAGACGAGAGTTAGCTTTGAAGGATTGGCTTCGGAAATCGCTTTGTCATTTTCCCACACTCCTGATATACAGACGAATTTTTGTTTCCAGAATTTTTCAGCCTCTAAGAGATCATCGATGATCTTGAGGTCATCCATCAAGGTGAGGCAATAAAAGGGAAGCTTTAGACCTTTCGAAAATGGGGTCAGTGAGATGAAGTCTTTGATGCTGATGGGAATTTTGGACAGTCGAGACACCATAATCACTGACATAAGGGTGAACCAGTGATTCGGTGTCACATGGGTAGGGCATAAGCTGAGGAGTTAGAAGTATTACACGATCATTGGATCCAAAGGAAACCGAAGACCCAGTTGATGATTTCAGGGTATACTATTAATTCATCATCTTTGCAGTCCAGGGGAGTTTCTCCTTCCTTTGACAGACGAAGGGTTATGTTTTCTCCGATTCCTCATTGTTTTTCATAGCCGAAGCCTGGCTATCCTTATAGTAAATTTAGCGGACTTTTTTCAAAGCGATAATGTATTTGCTTTCAATTTTGCTCAGGTTTCTACCAATTGTTTCCATTTTTTCTTCGGAAATGAAGCAAGCATCTAAATCTTGTGGAGCTTTTTGAGTATTCACTGAGTTCCCATTGTCAGATTCAGCCTCAACATTGGTTTTTTTAGCTTCTGAATCAACTTCGTTGGTTTTCGAAGTTTCTTCTCGAGGGTTTTGAGAAGTTGGGATAATAGTCTCTGAGGAAGGGTTAGTAATTCGAGGAGTTTCTTCTATTACTTCTCTTTGAGGAGGATTATTAGTATTAGGAGGCGAATGACTTTAGATAATTGTTGATTCATCTCCCATAGCGATGAAAGTTTTTCTTTTTCTCGTTACCGAGGTGTGTTTTGAGGAGGGGTTATTTGCCTTTGGTTTTGGAGGATATTTTTCAGTAATCAAAGGAGAAATTTTACTCTGAGACGAGGAGGCTTTATGTGTTTTGGGACCTGAGATTTTAGTTGATGGTTGTTCTTCGACTATGGGATAAGGCGAAAGAACATGAACTTTAGTGGGATCGAAATTACCGTACTAGATTGTTTCAGTAGTAGTTCCAATTGGACCTCATCGAATCAATCCTGCTCTTCTATATTATTCAGCCCTTTGTGTAATACAGAAGTAGTCGTATGATCCGAAGACTAAATTATTGTCAGATTCTGAAGATTCTGGTGATTTGGGTAGGATGGCCTTCGATTTTTGGGTTCTTGGTTTCTTTCTCATAAACCAAGTGAGGTTTGATCGGAGAGGATGAAGATTGATCAGAAAACTTGAATTTTTTGATGAAAATACTGAGAAAAGGGGAAGAACACGATGAAGGTAGCCAAAAGCTCTGACTTCTCTCTAAAATGGTTTGTGTACGATGAGAATAAAAAATGAAAGGAAGTGTGTATTTATACTAAGGTGAATGAAGGCTTGTGAAGGTGGAAAGACCTTTATGATGATAGGTTGGAATACAAATCGGTGAATTGATCAGATGCTCAACATCTTCCAGGCCAGACCTCTAGGGTTATGATGGATTTAACGGTTACATTCATATGTGTAACGGTGATATTCGAAGATGATTATTCGAATACGATCTATTTACATAATAGTTCGAGGAGAATTTCAAGGCAATATTTTATTACACCATTTCGAGGCAATTTTGTTTTTATTATTTGTTTTAAATACGCTTCGAGTAGTTAAATTTCGTAAGTGCTTCGAATATCCATTTAAGATGACTGCTTCAAATGATTTTTTAAGTTTATCACATGTTACATAGCATATGGGAGTTTTCGAAGATATTAAGATTCAAAGACAATTGGATTTGAAGACTATCTAGTTCTAATTCATTTACAGACATGAGAACTTGGGGGCTTCTGATATGGAAATATAATTTTGAGGATTAAACTGTAAATAATGTAAATTTAAGGATTTAATTGTAAGTAATGTAAGTTTTGCCCTTAATTTGTAATTGATGTAAGTTTTAGAGAATATTTGTGACTATGTATAATTAGTGAGGACTAAACAACAATTAACCCACTTTTGTAACAAATTTCAGTTTGAGACTAATTCTTGGCTCCTCTATGTAAAGGGAAAGACTACTCTAATAAAGGGATTGAACAATTTTTACTTTGAAACTCATTTGTACTTATGTTTTCTCTCTCTAAAAACTCTCTAATTCTTTCTGTCTCTAGAATTCTCTCTTGACAATTAACTAAGGCAATATAATATATCATCAATTTGTATATTGATTTTGGCTATAATATTGTTAGGAAATAGTATACTTCGCATATGATATGTTGAAATGGCAAGTAGAACTGATATGATCAAAATTAGTTTACCACCAAAAGACAATGTTTTTGTGTCCCAATCAGTTATTTTACTTCTGATTTGATCAATCGGATCCTCCAAATAGTTTAAATTATGTTTTGAGTTCATTTGGATACCTAAATATATGGAAGGTAATGATTTGTGTTTGAATCCTATACTGTTTTCAATAGAAGATATCTTGGTTCTATCCATTAGATTAGATGTAATGAAGGTGGTTTTGTCTTTCTTAATTTGTTGACCATAGATGTTTTAATAAATTTCTAGAAATTCATAGATTCTCTTAACATTATTTATTGATCCATTAGTAAAGATTATAATGTCGTCAGAAAATGTTAGACATTGAATGTTGATTGAGCCTTTTGATACATATTGCATTGATTGATAAAGATTCATTAGTTTTTTTTATTCCATTTATTAAGAATTCTTCATCAATAATAAATATTTTGGGATAAAGAGGGTCTCTCTTCCTGATACCAATGCTAGAAGGAAAGTATCCAAGAGAATAACCATTAACAATAATTGAATAATGGATATTTATAATATTTCTTTTAATGAGGTTAATAAAATGATGATTAAAACCAAATGATGTAAGAATTTAATGTATAAATTTGAATTCTTTCATGTAAAAGGCTTTAGACATGTCTAAGTTGCTAATTATGTTACCTCCTTGAGATTTTCTATTTAGTTCATGTATTAGCTCATGAGTTATCAAAATATTTTCTTGGATGCTTCTGTTTTCAACATAAGCCCCATGCTCAATAGATATTATTTTAAGGAGCACTTTTGCTTATCAATTGTTAATTAGCTTTGACAGTATTCAATTGAATATTGTGCAAGGACTAATAGACCTAAAATCTTGTCAGATTTTAGGATAAGTTGATTTAGGTATTAGAGAAAAAGATGTGGAAAATATACTTTAGGGAGGAATAAAACTATTACAATAGGTATTTAAGGCATCAAATAGATCATGTTTTGTTATGGATGAACATTCCTTGTAGAATCTGGACTTGAAACCATCAATCTAATGATACACTATTTGAATTGAGACTAAGAGTTTAGCTTGATTATCTTGGTCACTAATGATCTTTGGAATAAGGTCATTGATTAACTTAAGATTTTAAATACTATTAGAGAGATTATGTTGACTGTTTAGGATATTTTTAAAGTAATTAGCAGCAGACTCACCAATTAGAGATTGATCTTCATTCCTACTACCATTAATTATTATTCCACTTATTCTATTATTTTTTCTTCTCTTTTTTACATAATTTTGAAACGTTTTAGTATTTTTATCTCCATCTTTAAGCCAAAGGGAAGCACTTTTTTGCTACCATAACGTTTCTTCTCTAGCAAGCAAAGATAAGTGTGTAGCTCTGGCTTTGTAGATGGCTATTTTATTTTTAAAATTCTTTGTCTCTTGAAGAATTCATTCAAATATTTTGACATCCTTATGCTTTGACAATACTATCAGATATATTGCCAAAGATTTTTTTATTCAATGTTTTAAGGTATATTTTTAGTCTCTTTAATTTAGTTCATAAAATATTTATGGGTTTACCATACAAAGGGTCTTTCAAATTGTTTTCCACTGTTTTTAAAAATTATGAGTGCAAACACCACATATTATGGAATTTGAAGTTTTGGCCAGATGATTCACTCGTGTAATATCAAAATTCTCTCTCCAAAGAGAATTATAATGTTTTCTCCAATATTTTCCATTTGTTGTGGTTTGAACAAGTGAAATTTGATCTAAAATATCCTAGATACTCCATTTGACTGTCCATTATAATGTTATTGAAGTCATTTATCCCTCTAATACAGAAGGTAGAGCAAGCTAACTATTCTGATACTTTGGAAATTACGTTGAAATCTCCAAATATAAGCCAAGGTAAAGGTTGTTTGGTTATTAGTCTCAATTCATCCCAAAGAGGTAATCTTTGGGGTCCAGTACATTTGGCATATACAATGGTTACTGTCACTTCTTTGTTAAAAGAATGATAAATCACCATTGTATTCAAATAGTATTCGTTGTTATCAATGAACTGAATTTTAAAATTATTCTTCCAAATTAACCATATGTTGTTATTATTTTTTACAAAGTTAGACTCAAAACCAAGGGTATAAGTTACTTTTTCAATTCTAAAACTATATATCATTGGCTCTTGTAGAGCAATGAAATTTATATTTCCAGCTTTCACTATTGATTTAATTCTACTTATTGTGCCTTGGTTTCCAACTCCTCTTGCGTTCCAGTTTAAAATCTTTATGGTCATTTAGATTTTAAGAAAGAGGATCTAAGAGATCCTTTGAAATTCAAAGGTTTATTGATTAAATTAATTTTAAGACTCTTTGTTTTAGTTATGTTAACTTTTTTAGCACTTTTATTTTGGGTTTTATTAGCTGTAACTTTTTCTTTTTTGGGGGTAGGAGGGAGACTTAAAGTTGGCCTATGTTCCAAGGAATCATATTCATTTTCTGAACAGTTTTCTTCATTAAAAAGACTAAAGGAATTTACAACATTGATAGATTGAATTTCTTCAATCACATCAAGGCTGTAACATATAAAGGATTAATATTTTGGTTTAGAGTTAAGTTTGATTTGTTTGAGGATTGGTTCTTAGGTTTCTTGGAGATAATTTATTAATGGGATATAATTTAGAATTAGTTTGGTTACTTAAGTCTGGTTGAGGTGAGACAAATTTGTTAGAGTTTAGATTTTCATCAAAAGTTTCTGTTAAAAAAAAAGAGAAAAGTAGCCGCAAGAGGCGGCTAGGGATTTGCGTTTATTAGAGAAAATTCCCTTTTGTATTGAACTGATTTTTATTGAATCAAATCATTACAAGTTGCGCTTGTTTCACTAGCAATGGTAAAAAGGCTCTCAATATATAGCGAACTTAGAGGCCTTTACAAGGAAACTTAATACACTAATTTATAGGGAGAAGATTAAGGACAGTATGTGAAATCCCAAATTATAGTGGTAAATAGTTTACCCCAATTATTACTCCATGAATCTAGATTTCCCAATTTAGTCGAATATTCTAACATTCCCCCTCAAGTTGTGTAGTGGGATCACCAATACCCAACTTGGATAAAACTGATTCGAATGTTATTGAAGCAACCGCTTTTGTCAGGATGTCTGCCAGTTAGTCTTCGGATCTAACAAACAAAAGTTCTACTGTCCCATCTTCAATCTTTTCTTTTATGAATTTCTTATCTATTTCAACGTGCTTTGTTCCATCGTGTTGTACCGGGTTCTCTGAAATTTTAATCGCAGCTTTATTATCGCACATTAACTGAGTTGGACACTTCAGAGGGGGTCCGCTTTATTTCATTATCTTCTTTAACCAAAGTATCTCGGTAATCCCCTGAACGATTCCTCTAAATTCTGATTCAGCACTTGACAGTGAAACTACTTTCTGTTTCTTACTCCTCCAACTCACCAAGTTACCTCCAAGAAGAGTAAAGTAGCCAGCAGTTGATCGCTTTTCGTTAGGATTCCCTCCACAATCAGTATCTGTGAATACTTCAATATCAAGCTGTCTATTTTTCTTAAAAATTATGCCTCTTCCCGGTGTGCCTTTGAGATATCGAATAATCCTCATTAATGCCTCCATATGGTGTTCCTGAGGATGATGTATGAACTGGCTAACTACTCCCACCGCGTATGCAATGTCGGGTCGAGTGTGAGCCACGTAAATCAATTTTCCCACCAACATTTGGTACCTTTCTTTACTCGTTGGTCTGGCCTCTTCAATTATCTTTAGTTTGTGACTCACAACCATAGGAGTGTCATTTGGTTTGCAATCCACCATGCCAACTTCAGCTAATAAATCCAATATATATTTCCGTTGGGAGATATAAATCCCTCCTCTTGACCTAAGAACCTCGATTCCTAGGAAATACTTCAATCCCCCAATGTCTTTCACTTTGAACTCCTTGAAGAGGTTTTTCATAAGAGAACTAATTTCTTCTTCGTCATTCTCCGTTATAATCATATCGTCGACATATATTATAAGACAAGTGACTAATTTTCCTCTCTTTTTGTAAAACAAGGTATGATCCCCATTACTCTGTTTGTAGCTATACTACTTCATTGCCATTGTAAATTTTCCAAACCAAGCACGATGAGACTGTTTGAGCCCATATAATTCCTTTTTTAGTTTACATACCTCATTTTCTTGAAAACCATCAGAGAACCATGGTGGGGGTTCCATATATACCTCTTCATCCAAGTCTCCATGTAAAAAAGCATTCTTTACATCAAATTGATGAAGAGGCCAATCTTTATTCGCGGCTATTGAAAGTAAAACTCGGATAGTGTCAATCTTTGCAACCGGAGAGAACGTTTCAGAATAGTCTATACCATATGTTTGTGTATATCCTTTGGCAACCAATCTTGCCTTGGGTCGCTCAATGGTGCCATCGGATTTATATTTTATATTAAACACCCATCTACACCCGACTGCTTTCTTCCCTTGTGGTAACACACAATTCTCCCATGTACCATTCAGTTTTAGAGCTTCCATTTCGGTATTCATTGCCTCATGCCATTCAGTCATCTTTTTAGCTTCTTGAGCTGTTTTAGGGATTTGTTCAGAGAGAATAGTAGCTGAAAACGCCTTTGAAATCTTCGTCATTTCTTTCCTGTCCGTTTTTACCGGATATGTAGAAGCACGAGGAACGTGTTCCGGTGAATACCGGTCAGGAGAACCCCTCTATTTTTTCTTAGGGGAAGAACCAGAGTTTGAGTTTCAACAAATGAACTTCTTGAAATGTCATGATCAGTAGCATTTTGTGAGTTATGACATTGTAAATTATTTACCTCTTGATGGACACTTTCTTCGGCTGATTCGCTGGTAGTATCCCTGACATTTGTTTCTTGTTGGACATTTCCTTCGGGAGAATCATTGGTGGTAAGAACTGCCTCGTCAGTCTCCTTTATGTTGGAAAAGGCGTGTTTGGTGGCGCCATCTTCTGACTCTGTCGGCACATCCTCAAAGTAAATTTCATATAGCAACCAGTCGAGTGATTCATTTACTTTCTCCCCCTGAGCACGAGATTGATGATCAAAAAAATAATCGGATTCTAAGAAGTCACAGTCCATGGTGACATGGATTCAACGAGTAACCGGATTGTAACACCGATAACTCATTCGATGGACATTGTACCCAACGAATACGCACTTTTTAGCACACGCATTAAGTTTGTTTCGACTAGTTTTAGGGATATGAACAAACACCGAACAACCAAAGACACGAGGTGGTAAGGTCATAACAGATGGAATTATAACTTGGGTGGCAAGCACTTGTAATGGAGTTTTATTTACTAGACATCGGGTTGGGAGACGATTTGCAAGATACGTGGCTGTAGCAAGAGCTTCTGGCCAAAGAGAATGAGGAACTCTAGATTCAATCATAATAGCACGAGTTTTTTCAAGTAAAGTACGATTTTTTCGTTCTGAAGTACCGTTTTGTTGAGGTGTGTTTGGACAAGTGGTTTGATAGATAAGACCATTTGTTTTGAAAAAATTATACATTGTTTGGTGGACAAACTCTGTTCCATTATCAGAACGGAAAATCTGTATTTGCTTCTCAAATTGAGTCAAAATCATTTTTTAAAAACAAACAAATATTTATGGTACTTCCGATTTATGTTTTATGAAGTATATCCAAGTCATTCTTGAGAAATCATCCACAAATATAATAAAGTATCTGATTTGATTGTTAGTGGAATTTGGTGTTGGACCCCAAACATCAGAATGGATTAGCGAAAAAGCATAATCAACTCTAGTATTACTTTGATTAAATGAGACCCCATGATTTTGTGCAAGAATGCAGGTTTCACATTTCTCATTAATGGAATTATTCAAAAAAAGACTAGGAAACAAACTTTTAAGATAGCTAAAAGAAGGATGACCAAGTCGCTGGTGCCATAACCACAGTTGCTTTTCGGTTGTTCCGTGAGCGAGCATGGCATGTCCCTTATGAACTACCTTATCAACATAATAGAGACCTCCTTGTTCAGTACCACGCCCAATGATCTCCTTCGTACGAATGTCTTGTAAAATACAAAAAAATGGATACATAAGAACCACACCGTTGAGTTGTTTTGTCACTTGACTAACAAATAATAACTTTAACGATTGACATATCATATGCAAATTTAGTCGAATATTCTAATAGTTTCAATCTCTTTTTCAGAGATATTATCATAATTATCATTTTGAGGATTGACAACGACTAATTTTATCTTTTTAATCCAAATTCCTTTAGATTTGTCTTGTTGAATATTTTGATTGACTTTAAAATCAATAGAAGATAGCTATTAACTGGTCTGATTTTCATCTCTATTTTACCTTTTTTTAAAGTGAAATTCATTGTGACCAAGGTGCTTACATTTTTTTTACAGTAATCAGGTATATCACCATAGGTGATATCCTACCAATAACCATATCTTTCATCAAAACTTATCCAAATTTTTTGGGAAGAGACTTAGACATATCAGTAATTACCCATGCGTTACAGATGTTAAGGCTTGCACGGTTTATACTTGGAACCCATACTGCCAAAGGAGTTCCAACTTCTTTAGCAATATGCTAGACAAAATTATTATTGTATAACATCTCAGGAATTCTAGGCATTGAAATCCAGATTTGAGTCAAGGGTGACTTCAGCCTAAGGTTGAATTCCAGCGACCAATTTAATATCCTTGAAGAAAAAATTCCTATAGAACTAACTATTTTTTTCCAGAAGGATTTAACATCTCCAATCGAGTCAAAATCGATAAAAAGAAAATTGACGGTAATTCTAATTAACAAAATTAAAAGTACTAGCAAATCTAAAGGAGCCTAAGTAATTTTTAAATTCCTCTAACGAAGGTCTATTTAAGGAGAATTTAGAAATCATAGTGAATTTTGATAAATAGAATAGAGATGACTTATGTGATTCTTGAAATTGAAGAGCAATATAGTCTTCTTTGACTTTGTGGATTAGATGTTCATGCTCGAATTCTTGTTTTGAGTTGTGTATGTTGTAGTTGAGCTCTGACTTGATTTCTTTCTTGGTATGCAGGGTTTTTTGAAATTGCTTCGAATGTTGGGTTGTTTATAATAACTGTAATGTCTTTTTCGAGTCGCTTCTTGTTATTTAATTTTTGAAAAAGATGAAATTCTTCATGGTTCTTTTCTGTTCTTTTGATGGGACATCTAGATAGTAGTAGTTATTTGTGAGTCAGATTGGACCTCGATGTGAAGTAAAGGAAAATAAAACGCCAACAAAGGCCGGGAAAGAAGAGGAGGTGGCTAGCTATTAGGTTCTATCTTGATTTAAAGTTGTGAGATAATAAAAAATCAAGAGAGGCTTGATTAGAGTCTTGGACTTCTTATCCGGTTTAACTTATTTTTGTGAGTTGTGTTTATATATTCGATTAATAATTAATAAAATTGTATAATTTTGTTGTTGTCATGTTATACAAATTTATCTTTAAGATTTCAATAAAATAAAGAAAATTATCTATTTATATACTAATTTAATGGATTAGAATTATGTTGAAAAAATCTAGGTTTAAAATAATAGTTTTACTTGGTAAACAAATTGATGTTTAATAAGAATACATTGTTTTTGTTTTTCTTGCAAAGTTAATTAAGTTATTTTATTTTGGCTAAGTAAAATTATCGGTTTATATATATATATATATATATATATATATATATTAGTATAGATGTTTATGTTATTATTTTTTTGGAGCACAACTTATAAGTATATAATATTAACTATGTTTTTCTACTGTGTACACTTATTTTTAGTTGTTTAGAAACATTATACAGCTTAATGCTTAGAAATAAGATTAACAATCACAAGTTTATAACAAAAACTAAATGCATTTTGTTTTTGGAAAACTGACATATTTTATGCATGTCTGTCTCTTATACCGTGATTAGATGTCAGGTATTTTATATCTAAATGTTGTATCATGTTAACATCTAAATGTTTAGATACAAACATGAAAATTAAATGTTTAAATGTATTTTCCCTTTTAAGGGGTTTAAAATGATAACACAAAAATATTTATTTATATTGTGTTAAAAAATCTAGATGTGGTTTGTTTTAAATAATGATGTATATAAATGTTGTAACAGATAGGTTATTTCCAGTATAGTCGTATTTAAATAAAAAACATTTCTTTGTTAACCTGTTCTTATTGGAACCCGGACAAAATGTTACATTCTTGTAACATAACGTTTCCACGGGCTATAAAAAGTGTAGCAACTAATGTTTATAAAAATGTCAAAATGGACTAGCATACAAATGTTTTGTAGTTAACTTTTATATTGGTTTAGTTTTTAATCCCTCAATGTTTTGTTTTATAATTGTTTTACTTTTCTTAATTGTTCTGTGTGTGTTGTTTTCAGATTAATATAGATTCTTTTGATAGTGATTATTTTTAAGTTTAAGTTAGAATATATTTACTCTTAGTAGCTTTAGTTCACTTCCTGATTATGTTTTATAGATGTAATATCTTGGATATGTCATATTATGAAATTATTAAAGATGCACATACATTTAACTATAAGTTTACTAACAACTAAAACTTTAACAGAGGGATATAAGGGTTAGGAAAACTTGTTTTTGAAATAAAAAATAACATCTAAAGATGGTGCTTGGTGATGTAAAAAATAACGTAATATTCTAACACTTGATAGAATATGTTAAATGAAGATCAATCATAAAAGAAATTATGAACCTGATGAAAAGAACTAATGAACCCTTATATTAATTTCGTATGTTAAATCATATTAGTTTTTGAACCATTCTATAAATGTGACTTTTTGCGTATATAATATTTTTAAGTTGAATGAGTTTTTGGTTGATATTTTTTTTGGTACCGCTTTTTCATGTTTTCCAAATATTTATTAGAGGGAGAGACATTTTTTGGATTTTTTTAATGCATAATGTTAGATGTTTTATTTGTACATAATCGGGCACGATTTTTGTACATTTAGATTCATTGGAGGAGGAGAGATTCATTGGTGGTCAGAAAAATATTAAGTGCCAAAAATGTATTCTCACAAGGGTCGCAAATGCACGTTTTTAACGGGTTCAGAGCGATGGATCGGTGACTAAACCCAATTGTTAGCTAAGTCCCATCATGTCTGACCACACAAGTTGGTGAAGACAGACACTTCGATTGTCGGTAAAGTTTTGGCTATCTAGCCACGACCGTTCTGGTTGCACATAAGTGTGCAGCTAGACGAGACCTGGTTATCATGCTAGGTCTTATTGAAATTGCCTACGAAGCATGGACACTATGCACTTGGACCGCTTGACAGATTGTATAGCCAGAACCGTTCTGGTTACGCATATGTGAGCGACAAGATGAGACATGACCATTTAGTGAGGTCTAGTTGTGCCTTGTAGCGTGAGTGTACGCGGCCAGATGCTAAGGGCCTTGGTTGCACGTATACGCGCTACTGGTGAAGATATGCTTCACTGTGTCATGTTGTGTATTCAAGTGCATCAGGATCTGCCTTATTGGCTAAGTCTCTTCCGGTCATGTGAGGTCGAACAATCATATTTTATTATGGTAAAGATTTATTCGTGTCGTTTTGGTATCTCCCTCATTAATGATTTTTTATGTCGAGCTAATTGAGTGTCCTCAATTGTGACCTCATCTCCACGCTTCTACTCCTCAATGAATTTTAAGGTAAAATCTGTTTTTTGTGTTTGATAATCTCTTATGATTACTTATATTGTTATTTACATATGTTGCTCAAAGTGAGGCTCTCTGTCATTATAAATGGTTCATTTATTTTATTTCGTTTATTATTATCAGACTATCACTTACTAGAACTTTATTTTCTCTCTCTGTCCCTTGTAAGGTCATTCTATTTCGGCGCCAACTTTCCTGCACAGTGTTCTCTCGTATGCTGGAAAACACGCTTCATCACGAGTTCCCTTACCTTCGTGATTCGAGATTGTAGCTTTGTAATATAACATTTATCAATCTTTTTCTACATAACAAATTTCTTTAGATGTTCCTCGTCTCGACGATCTTCCAACAAGTCTAAATAAGCTCATCTCCCTAGTTGATTAGTTTTTTTGTTATATCATAGGATGTGGGTGGTCGGATCCCCGATTTCCACCGTCACTACAGGCTTTGCTGCATAGGTGAGCTGAAATAATATCTCACCTGTTGGGCCTTGTAATGTTGTTCGTATGTTCATACTATGTGTGCTAACATTTCTGGCTAATTCTCTTTTTTCATTTCTCAAATTTTTTATGACTATCCATGATCGTTCGATTAGTAACCTCTACCTGCCCATTCCTCTACTGTTGGTAGGGAGAAGAGAAATCATCTAATATTTGAACACTTAATGAAATATGATAAATGAAGATCAACCATGAAAAAAACCGATGAACTTGATGAAAAAGGTGATGAACACTTGTATTAATTTCGTTTGTTGGATTAGAATTATCTTTCTTTTTTTGTCCATACGATTCACTATAGCTTTTCACTCGTTTTATAAATGTGACTCTTGCTTCTTATATATTAGTTTTGATTTGGAAGATTCTTAGGTTGCTGCATCATTATTGGTGCATCCTTTTCGAGCCCTCCAGGTGTTTTATTATAAGGAGATACTCCATTTGAAATTGCTTCACCGTACAACATCAGATGCTTTATCCGTATGTTTATAGACATGGTTTATATAAACTTAGTGAATTTGGAGGCGAGACGATTCAATGGTGTCTAGGAAAAGGCTAAATGCCAACAAATCGTTTTCACAAGACTCACGAGTACATGTTTTTTGCGGGTTCGCAGCGAAAGCCCAGTGGCTTAACTCGATTGTTCGCTAAGCCTCGTTGCACATGGATGTGAAATTGCGTGCGGCCATGTGCTTATGTTTCTATTCGCGCACATATGCGCGGCCAGATAAGACATGACCATTTGGCCATGTCTTGTTGGGCATGGCCTACCAAGATGCACGGCCATGCGCTTTGACTATTGGTCAGTCTTGGAGAGATAGTGAAGACTGTTTTGGTCGCGCATATCTGCGAGACTGGTGAAGATGTTCTTGACCATGTTGTGTTGGATTTTCTAATTCGTTGGTACATGGCTTATTGGTCAAGTCTCTACTGGTTGTTCGACATTGTACAACTAGATTTTATGGTTCTTTGGTTAGCTAGTTTACCTAACGTTTATTTTTATTGTATCAATTTTAAAATCACATACTCACACCTATAAACCCACCGACAACTAAAAATTTGACAAATTGATACAAAGGCCAGGTAAATGTGTTTCTTTATTTTATTTTCTGTTAAAATGACAACTAGATGTGATTTTAAACTCATGCACATGCATTTACTTCTACATCTACAAAAAACTAAAAGTTTGATAGGGAATATATTATCCTATCTTAATAATCTCTTAAGGGGTACCATCTTAACTCTAAAGGTAAGATGGTTGCTTTAAGAATTAACCTTATGAAAGTCTTGACAACGCTAATTCGCACCTCATTATTGGTATGATTGTCTCTAATGGAATTCTAGAAAAAATGGTCACTTGGATCATCTAGAACAAATGGTCAATCGGATCATCTAATATATTGTCACTCTTTCCAATAGAATCAATGTCGAGGACGACCCTTCTGATTTCTTTCAGGGAGGAAAAGGGCACAGACAAGGTGACCCTCTCTTGTATTTCCTCTTTGTTCTCGTCATGTAATTCTTATCTGACATCCTTAAGGAGAAAAACATCGCAAATATAACATCCATTGGAAGTGTCATAAAATCAACATTGCTAATCTTTGCTTTGCGGATGATTTGATTATCTTTTTCCATTGAGATATCACTCTCTTTTTCTCATCAAAGAAGGCTTCAACACCTTTTTTTCTCTTGGGAGTCCAAGTTAGTCATCATAAGAGTCAGATCATCATGTCCGGAATCAACATTTCTCTCAAGATTAATCTTAGCAACCTCGTAGGGTTTAAGGTTGGTTCCATTAGATTTAAATATATGGTAGTCCCCTTCAGCTCATTAAATCTGTCTTATTCGCTGGACATATTTATTGGTCTTCTATTTTTATCCTCCCATTAAGAATTTGCAAAGAACTGTCCCAAAACCTCATTCACTTCCTCTAGTTCGACCATTAAATGAAAATTTATGGGGCTAAAGTAGCTTCGTAAACAATTATCTTGCCCTCGTCAGAGGGCAAACTTGGGATTCTAGATCAAAAAATCTAGAATCAGGTGGTCATCTAAAACACCTCTGGTCTATTATTAGAAATAATTCAAACTCTATCTCGTGTTCTTGTATTTATTCTAAAATAAGTAAGGATACAAATTTCTAGGAGGAAACTGTTCTACCTTATCCCTTTGGCTAGTGTTTTTTTTAGGATGGCAGTCGGTAGAAGTAAGAATACCTCTTTATGGTTAGACCCCTGGTTGTTTAATACTTCATGTGCATCTCATTACGGGAAGAATATCATCTATGACTCGAGGTTGGGTAAGAACCTTAATTTTTCTGATTTTATCTCTTATGGGCATTAGATTTAGCCATCTAATATGAGATCCACAAGCACAAGAAACATAAATAATCGTTTGGAAATTCGTAACATCATTCTCTCTCTTTCTCTCCAAAGCTCTATGCTCGAAGATTTCTATTACTGGATTGCTAAGGATGTTTCCCATGAGTTCACAATCAAAGACACCTACTACGCTATCCAGACACCCACCCCCTGTGTCGGGTGGGCATATGCCATCCTTAGGAAACTAGCAACCGGTGACAAGCTTCTGACTTGAGAGATTAACACTCCATCTACTGCGTTCTTTGCAACTCTAAATATGAAACTATCAATCATATTTTCTATGACTGTAGTTTCTCCCGGAGCCTATGGGAGTGTGTTCGCTCCAAGCTTAGGTTTTCCCTCTCATAACTCTAATTGGCCCACTTGGCTCATCGAAGCCTCCAATCGCCCAGTTTCAATCTTCACCACTTATGGCAGGCTTGATTTGGTGATACTACTTACCTCATTTGTGAAAAAGAAACAACATAATCTTCGGCTCCCCTCTGAGCCTGGCCTCTCCTGTCTCGTTTCATATGCTAGCTGATCTTTGTTTCAGATTTCTTCAAACCAATATTACCTAGTTAGTCCAATCCCACTCTCACTAACTTAATTTTATTTTCCCTTGTTTCCTTATAGTGCTCAGATGGATTCCCCATGTTGGTCCTTGCTTGGTCTGATTCCCTTTAGATTTCTCTTAGTCTTTGGCTTTTGTCTTTATGTTTCTTATTCTAGTGCTTGTCTGCTTACTTTGATACGTTTAAACTGCTTTTTATATCTTGTTTCTTTTTTGCTCTACTACCAACTCTCGGGGTATGTCCTAGGGTTTTGTACAAACTTATTTTACTCAATTAATGCATTTTTACAAAAAAAAATACATTTATCAATTTTGACTCAGGAGCGTCAATAGAAACAAATAATTTTGATACTAAAGCGTCAATAAAAATAAATTATTTTTTTATCATTTTGTACCTCTTTATGATACCAAAGTATTTAATATATTGACTTTGAAGTTTACAACTCTTTAAAATCTCCCCTTAAATTTGATTTTGTTGATATTGGCTGTTTTGGTATGAAGATCCGCACATTATAAATTTTGTTCATATTGTCCATTTTAGGTCTGAATGTCTGCATAACTTTACAATCGTACACTCTTAAAAATTATTATACTATATGAGATATATTCATATTTATACACAACTGATATTTTCTAGGTCTAATCGACGTGAGATGTAAGATCCTGTTTACCTTTCAACAACAAAACTGAAATACGATGGAATAGGAACACGTCTCTTAGACTTATTGATACCATGTTAAGAATATGTAAGTATGGTTTGGACTTAACCCAGTCTAATTCACTAGTATAATAGTGTTCGCTTTGAACTTGAAAGTTTGCACCGATTTTCTTTTGGTACGTTCTAGTTTACTCTTCTACAAAGCAGAGTTGTTAACTGGATTAAACATGATATTTCTCACTAGTATGATAAGGTAGGTCGTGTAGAATGGCACTTTATCTAGACAATGTACTTGGTCCAACGAGAGTACCTTGTTTAGAGTAGATACATTGTCTAGAGAGGATGCCTCGTCCAGAAAGGTTATCTCTACACAAGACGGGATATGTTAGATACAATGATTTTTAATATTTTTAAATACATCCACATATTAGATTTGATATATATTGGATAGTATAACCATCTAGTCATTTTATTTTTACACCTTTGGGCACATATAGTTTTTCAGTTTGATGTGGGACCACGCCTGGTTGAAACATTCTCGTGCCACTGAAGTAAGAAAGAGTGTTGGTCGACATCCACAAAAAGAGAAAACTAGGCATGTAGTTGAATTATGCTTGATATCTATAATTTTATGATGTTTGTCACATTGAACTTCATATATTCTTTTGGGTATACCACGTATTTCTGGATCATTCTCTTTAAAAGATACGTCATAATTCCAAGATGCTCGTTTAATAGCCTTCCTCTATTTTGGACCCTATAATATTTACTTGCATCTTATAACTTCTTGTATTCTTCAAAGTATACCTCGTACATGTAATTTTGATGTTTAAATATATGTTTCATTTATAATAGCAATGGATACCCATTATTTATGCATTTGCTCACATATTTAGTAGTCTTAAAATAATGGTTTGTATTTCCAAACCTTTATGGTATAATGTATATGACATTTGATCATGTTGATTATTGATTTGACTTATAATCATAAATTTTACTTCCCCGTCATTATGGCCTCGGGTGCATGGTCTTTTATCTCATAGATTGTTTGGCTTCACTTAAAATCTTATAATTTTTATTGTGTGCCCTTTGATCTTATGAGTCATTAATTTGACTTAAAATCACACCAATACTCTTACATAAAATTTGATCTCATAGATCATTGGTTTGACTTAAAGTCATATGACTAGTAATTATAGATATTCCATGAAGGCGTATATGAAGTGGTTTTACAAAATATGTAGTTTATTTGTTTGATTGAAATACTTTATGATTCTAGTAAAAATGATATGTGTCGTATAGTGGGGTATACGACCTCCTATGCTTGAAACAAATACGAAGTATTTCTCAGGGATTAATATATTACCAACAATATTAGGGAATGCATTTTTTAATATCCGGTTTTACAACGTTTTCTTATGTTTGGAGCAACTATTATGGAATTTAAAACCTTGTTTTTAATTTGGAAATTATGACATTTACGACCTAACATTTTTCGGCTCATTGTTTATAGGATTTTGTGAACTAATAGTTCGACGTATTGTCATTTTCGTGGGCTTATTACATAGTCTCTTTTTAATGATTGATATCATCAATTTATAACCTTGTCATCGTGTGGCTCATGACCTTGTCTTAAATCCGTGAAAAAATCATGTTAAATCCATCTATGAAAAAGTGATGCCAATTCTTTAAATACTTGCATAAATGGATGAAAATTAATCTTAAATCCATGTAAAACTTCATGTTAAATTCATATATGAAAAATTTATGCAAAATTCTTAAATATATGCATAATGGGTAGCCAAAGTCATTCGAATTATGGGTGTGACATGCATGAGAAAACAATAAAAGCGATGTCACGCCAACATAGAATATGAATGATACAACATTATGCAAATATAGAATAGCCCTCTTTACAAAATTGGAATGTAAAATGTATATGCTTCATACACCAGATCTATATATCACTACAAAGAAAACATTCAAAAAAACTATATAGACCAAGGAAAATAAATCAATATCTCTTATAATGACATTAAGTGACTGCAATCAATGAAATTTCATCTAATCTTTCAAACATGGTTTAGTGAGTAAAATCCTGAATTTGAATACTTGAAAGAGACCATCATCCAAATTTTATCTTATAAATGATTTGTTATCATGAAGCCCTACAATATATCTATCCAAGATCTCACATTTTGCTTGTGAAAAATTACTTTTTGTAGTAAATGGAGGTTCATACGCAAGATTACAAAAATAACCAGGTCATGGATCTTGTATTTGGCAGTAATAGACAATTAGGTTCTTTTATGGCTTCTTTTACGGATTCACCGATTATTGCATACAATAAGTATTATGGAGATAGATGTAAGTAATTAAACTTAGGGGTTAGGCCAATTTATTTTGCTAATAATGCTTCAAATGAAACCAAAAGCCCATTGATACTATTCAAGTTATTGAATTAGGAATAAAAGAGGTGGATGGTGTTATAGTTCATATATTCTTTTAAAGACTCAATGAAAGCAAGTTGCCTCGCATTGAGAACCACACTCTTGCATCTGCTATAAAGATTGATTTTATGAATGATATTTATGAATTTTTTATTAAATTACCTTCAGCGGGAACCTGAACAATGTTATTACTATTGTTGCACGTATTAAGGATGATATGACAACGAAACATATTTAATCATTTTAAATTTATTGATTATTATTGCCTTTGGTAATGTTGGTGGCCTATATAATCTTGTACGATAGATTGATGTTTCTTATATATTTTTAATAATAATATCTTTGTTATTTTCCTCAAAATAGAGTTTATGAAAACTTTTATTATCAACTATATTATCTCATACGAGTAGTTTGATTCTAGCTACTACTCTCAACATGATTTGCAAGTTTTGAGAGTGCATGAGTCGCTATAACCTGTAGAATTATCCCATAAATTATATTAATACATGTTGCTATAATAAAAAAGATTAATGATCTTAAAGATTCTAGATATTGATATATCTGATGGGAAAAACAACTTGACCACCCAAATTTCAAAGCTTAACTGTATTCAAGTCAATAATGATTGTGATGATTTCTTCCCAATGTTTTTGGGCCACATTTGCCACCCTTAATCATCTGATTGTACTACTATCACTCTTAACCTAGGACATTATCAACCTAACACTAAAAACTTTTATTCTACTTTTATATGTGTAATTTCTACCCCTAGTTCTTGATGTTAGTCTCTTATTACTGGAACTTTCGTTTTGAGTCCAATAGTATGAATGTTTTGGTTATTAAGTTACAAAGAATCCAAAAAGTCCTTAGAATTCTAAATCATAAAGAATACAACCATTTTAGCTCCTATCTTAAGACTGCCCAATAGTTTCCTTTTTCAGCCTAAACTTCCTTAAATTTTGACCCCATTAACCCCACTTATGTGGTTGTTGAAATACAAGCCTCGAATTCCTTTATTATATATTTAGCAAAGCTTAATAGTATTTCTATAAACATAAGCTTAGGGAGTCTTGACTTAAACTTAGAGAGAGAAATACCATATTTTTTTCATAAAATCCTTAAGACTCGTATACCCCGTAACAAAATTATATTTATTTTAAACAACTGATGGATTATCAATGATTTCTCATGGTGTTAGTAGAGTTCGTATTGATTACTTCACCAAAAGCTTAGGAAAACCTAGTCTCCTTGGGTACAATGCCTTCTGAAAAATCTTTCACAACCATGTGTTCAGTTCTAAGATTAAAAAATTCATTTTTAGCATATACAGCACAAACTCTCGAAGCTTGGATGAAGTTAGATGTTTTTTATAATTTCGGTGCTCTTAAACTCAAAGAGAATAAAACTATTATTCCATTAAACCTTAAAAGTGGCATCCCTTCTGTGACGTTTAAATTCAGACCTATAGTTATTAGGTGTATCCTAGAAGTAATATATCATCAGATGTATATGCGAGCCTAAAAGGGCATATGATAGGTCAGTCAAGGCTTGTAATGGTAGGAATTTATGGAACTCTCGGGGTGGAGCTTTCCCCGAAACTTAGTGCGGATATTTCTACTAGCAATTAAGTGTTATGACAAGTTTTTGAAATTTATGGCTATTAAGCCAAATGTGTAGATAATTCTAAAAAAATGGACAAATAGCAAGGACGAAGCATGTGGCTGTAGAGGTATGTTGAAATAGATTTTTAAGCAAAAATAGGGGAAAATCTCGGTCTAAGTACAACGGGCTTGTGACTGGTTCTAAAGTGGAATTTGGGTATGCAAGAAGAATGTCGATATCAGTATGAATTGCCCAAAGAAGGGAAATGGTAACAACTATCAGAATACCAAAGTCGGGGATGCTAGAATGATGTCTTATAACCGTGAGTATGTGGATGGATTAATGACATCTTATTCTTTAGTTACCAAAATAAATAGATTTTGGATTCAAGTGCATTGTCTGTATGACTTCCAATAATCATTGGTTTGAAGACCCGATAATTCTTAATGTTGATGGATTAATGACCTTTTATTCTTTAGTTACCAAAATAAATAGAGGTTGGAATCAAGTGCATTGTCCGTATGACTTCCAATAAGCATTAGTTTGAAGACCCGATAATTCTTAATGGTGGAAAGTTTATTCTCAACGGTGACCTGTAGTATCAAAGGGATATCGACTATGCTGCTCAAGTTATATATAATAATAGAGAGAGTTATCAACAATGTGAGGTATATACCCAAAGTGAAACAATACCTTATGTTGATCGCGATGTTAGATGAAGAAAGGTTTACATTTAAGGGTGAAGATGACACATTGAAGATTTTGCAGAGATAACTTGTTGTAATGAAAGCCTATAGTATCAACCGAATGTTGGTTCTTGATAGCTATACAATGGTTGGGGTAATCTAGTACAAAGAAAGATTCTACCAGGTTATGGTATCTTTGGTGTGACATTTACGTGATAATAGACTTGGTGAAGTAAGCAAACATGGGTTTTAAATTCTATTATAGTTTAGAATTGAGATTTTGTGAAATTTGTGTATTGGGTAAGAGTAAGAGTGTGAATTTTATGCCCAACAAGCAGAAAACTAATGAAGTGCTTTAGTATGTTCATTCAGACCTTTGAGGTCCATCACATGAACTTACAAGTTGTGCAAGATATTTTATGTCGCTGATAAATAATTATTCTAGAAAAGTATGGGTTATAATTTTGAAGACCAAGGATGAAGCATTTTATTCTTGTGAACTAGGAGACACTAATAGATAATCAAACAGGTAAAGTGTTAAAGAAGCTTCAGACTGATAATATCTTAAAGTATGTGAACAAGAAGTTCAGTATCTATTTTTTTCAAATTTTAGAATTTACAAGACATTAAACCGTGAGTGGGACTCCATAACAAAATAGGCTTTCTGAAATGATGAACAAAATCTTGCTAGAAATGATTAAATGTATTTCAAACAACTGGAATGGGTTGAAGATCACATTGAGAAGTCTTCAAAACAGATGTATAAACCATCAATAAGAATTCATCTACAACGCTTAAGTTTTCTCGTCCTTAAAGGCATGGAATGGAGAGAAACATGAGTTTGAGAGTAATCAATTGGCAAAAAATATAACAAGAATACGAAACAAATGGTCGAATATGTATAGTGTTGTTGATGTTATTCATTTTGTTTTGTCTATTGAAACACAGGAAGATATTCTTGAGCCATAAATTTGTCACGGTGCTATGAAGTCAAGTGATAAAGAATTTTTTGTTACGACAATGAAGAATAACTGAGATCTCTCAACAAGATAGGCACCTAGATTTTTGTAAATGATTCGAAAGGTCGGAAGCTTGTTATGAATAAATGGTTATTCAAGATAAAATTAGGGATTCCTAATGATAAGTTACCCAAGTACAATATTAGGCTGATTGTTAAGGGCTTTACGCAAAATGAGGATGTTGATTTCAATGAGATATTTTCGCTAGTTGTGAAACAAACCTCGAAAAGGGTTATGTTGACAACTGTTGTTGAATTTTATGTGGATTTAGATTTATTATATGTTTCTAATTTCTTATTGCATAGATAATTGGAAGATACAATCTACTTGTGTCACCCTAGGGGGGTATGAAGAAGGGAAGGAATGTAGTTTATATTTGTTGAAAATATCTCTTTATGGGCTGAAATAGTCATCGAGGTAGTGGAATATAATTTTTTTTTATGAGATCCATCAAATATGTATATAGCTGTTATGAAAATTATGTGTTTTGGAATAGGGAAACGCATATCGAGATGAAAATCCTATTACTTTTATATATTGATTAGATCATAATAGCTCGAGGAGATGTGAAGATAATTTAAACGGTGTTTACTCAGCTACAAGAAGAGTCTGAGCTTAATTATATGGGAGATACTAGGAGGATACTTGGTGTTGATATCATGAGGAACATGCTGAACGGGTATTTATTTTTATATCAGTAAGAATATATATATATATATATATATATATATATATATATATATATATATATATAAGATTATAAGGAAGTTCTCAATAGCCGAAACCAAAGAGGTGGGAACTCATATTGGTGCCCAATTCAAACTCAATATCATTCAAGCACTATTAAAATATGTAGATAAGAAGTATATGTTATAGATACCATATGCCAATGTTATTGGTAGAACTATGTATGATATAATTTGTACAAGCCTTGATTTTTCCTACACCGTAAGTACTTTGAGCATATTCATATCTAATTCGGAAAAACCGATATATTGTTGAGAGGGTATGTGGACTCTAATTATGCAGGTTGCTTTGACACAAGGAATTCAACTTTGGGCTATCGATTTAATGTGATTTAAGAAATGTTTGGTTGGAAGTCTTGTATACAGGGGGTTATCGTATTTTTATATATATAGGGTTGTCATAGAAGCCATGAAGCAAATTATTTAGCTTAAAGGATTGTTGAATGAATTCGCTGTTATGGAGCAAGGTTTGATGAAGGCGCTAAAGGTAAATGGCACGATAAACCTATGTGCCTACAAAACCACCCCACGGTCAACAACAAGCGAGAGCCCTTTTGCCCTAGTCTATGGTCTGGAGGCCATAGTCTCAGCAGAATTCATCATTCCGATCCATAGGGTGCCAAACTACTTTGAGCCCACCAGTGATGTTCAAGGAGCGATCAACCTATATTTGATTGAGGAGCGATGCGAACAAGACCGGATGCATTTTGAACATTATAAAAGTCTTATATAAAGTCAATCTAACTCCAAACTTAGAGCGTGAAACCTGCGGGAAGATGATTTTGTGATGAAAATGGTATTTCAAGAAGCCAGTGATAAAGCTACAGGCAAGTTGGGCCCTACTTGGGAAGGTCCATACACGATTATTGTCTGAGGGCACTACGGTACATATCGCCTAGTTGATCCAGATTAGTAATTTAAAACATTATCACCAACCTATGCATTTTGATGTGCGTGCCCTTCTAATGGCGCATATAAGGTTTTTAATGATGCATATTTTTTTATTTCATCAATGAAAATTGTATGTTTTGGCCACTTTATGTTTTTGTTATAGGTTCTCTCAATAAAAATGAGAGTTGGGTCATAAATCACACCTATGGGCTATGCAATGGGTCATACTGAGCCCGGACAACTTGATTCCAATATATGATTAGACCGATTCGACACGCACTTAGAGGCTACGTAAGGGGTCAAACTGAGCCCAATAATTGGCAATGATATTATAAGCAAACTGCAAATAAACAAAGTCTCATTAGGCCACACAATCGACCGAAATGGTCTTTTCGCGAAGAAGCCAATCGACATGCCCTTAAAGACTACACAATCACACTAAACCCCAATTTTGTGTGGAGAAAAAAAAATAAAAACATACGTAACAAACACATCTACCTCAACAAATATAGTAAAAATGTCTCTACATATGCTTTAAACAGTGTATATCAACAAAATCAAAAAAATAAACGGCAATACACACTCCAAAAAGTTTGTCAACGCAATATATCATCAACCATCTACTCTGTCATAATGCTTGTAACCTCCATCACATGGATTTCCTACTCCATCAGGTATTATTCAACCTTCTTAATAAGCTCCCTTTTTTAGTGTTGTCTATCTGCCTTAGTGTTCACGGCAGCCACACACAAGTTGGCATTTTCCACAGTAAGATTTGCCACCTTTTATGTTCTCTCTTCTATCATGTGCGTATGTTCCACGTTTGGAGCCAACACCCCTTCACTTTGTGACATCAGTTCTTCATTTTTCTTCGCCAACTCGTTGCTCTTAGCGGTCAGCAATAATCAGCTTCAATCACTTCTCGCAACACACACTTCGTTCATTAGCCACAATGGTCAAATGACAATGCAGCTTATCATTGTATCGCAACCTTGTCATCGCGGTATCATAGACATTTTTTAATCAGTCCATCTGAATTGCTAGCCTCTTCATCGATCCAAAAAATAAGACCTCATGTTGGCAGTTCTCCATAGTCTGGGAATCGGAGGGGGATATATGGCGATAAACAAGAACTATTCACACATCAAATACCAGCTCGAGCGACCAATGTAAGATCGCCTCCATTGCGAGACATGAGATTTCAATTATCTTGGTCAACAAGTAGGCTAATAATACTATTTCTTCTAGAATTTATTGATTTCATGTTAACAACCACTAGGGCGATCACTACCCAAATTCAGTTACCTATTTTGATTACCCCCGAATTTCCGACCATAAACACATCACCTTTCACCTTAGTAGACCTAGATTTTTTGCTAGAAAACTCTTTAGGTTCTTCAATATATGTTAGTCTTACATTGAGTATACCTCAATTATTTCTAGCAACTGGAACCTTCTGATTGATGGATCAGACACGTCCATCATCCTCTCCAAGTTAGGCGGCTCCAACTTTCATTCTCATGTTTTAACAACCAACAATTTAGTGACATCTCGGAGTGCATCATTAACATCTAATATTCCTTCCACCTTGCCTAATAAAACCTTGTCAATGACACCACCAATTCTTCCATTGTCAAATATGAAATTTTTGCCTCGAGAAACCTGGCTTGAGTTATAAAATTTCAACTCCAACTACTTCAATAAGAACATTAAGTTCTTGTATTTTTAAAAACAATATTACTTCTTTCACAAGCCATCAGGGTCTTTCTGGTTCCACGCCCAACAGAGTGGCGGACATTTTTGTGAACCACTTTTCCCGTAGTTATTTTAGCCTCAACATAATAAGAATTCTCATTACTACTAAGTTAAGTCTAACTGATAAATCTCATATGATCTGTTTTGTAACCAACGGAGAGATAAAAAAGGCTTTTTAAATATTGATAATAAAAAAGTACTTGCATTTGATGCATACAATGCTAGTTTTATTAAATCTTCCTTGGACACCATCGCCCTAGAATTTACCAAATGTTTCCATCATTTATTTTGTCATTATAATATGGAACCTAGTTGGAATAAGATGCTTATCGCACTTATTCCTAAAGTGGGAAACCCCACGACTCCCTCTAACTTCATACACATTACTTGCTGTAATATGAGTTATATGTTGAACACTAACATTATATCCAAAGCTTAATAAAGTTTGGTCCTGACCATCACGATTGAGGAATCGCTCTCATCCCTTATTAATGTTTCTCAATTTTCCTTCATCTTAGGCTGGAATATCTATGGATAACATTATTTTCTCCTAAGAATTGCTTCATGGATATCACACCGACTGTAAAGAACCACATGATACCCTTAATGTTGATCTCATGAAAGCCTTCAGTGACGACTACTCTTGGACATTCTATATGTCATGTAATTACCCAACCGTATGATTGGTCGGATTATCTAATTCATCTTCACCCCTTCCTACTCAATTAAAATCAATCACAATTCTTTTAGCTGATTTTAGGGGAAAATATGGCTAAGACAACAAGACCCTTCTCCTCTTTTTTTGTTCTTATGATGCAAGTCATATCAAGTCATCTCAAAATAAAAGCCAATATCCCACTTTTGGTTTCCAACAGAAGTTCCAAAATCTCAAAATCAGTAATATTTGCTTTGTGGGTGACCCAATGATTTGTTATCGTGCTAATATCAACTTCATTAAACCTGTCAAAGAAGGCCTTGACGAATTCGCCAACCTCTCGGGACTTCACCTCAATCTCACTAAGATCCATATTTATTTCTACGAGATTTCTGATCTGATTTGGCAATCCATTGTCTTTTTTTTAGGGTTTGAGAAAGACATATTTCCTGTCTATTACCTTGTTATCCCCCTCATTAACTCTTGGATCTTCTAAAACGAGTGTAAGTCGTTGTTCCATAAAATTAAAAAGTCGTATTAACTCAGGGACCTTAAAGAACTCACCAAGCCCACTGGCTGGAAATTGGTAATGTTATAAGCATTCTCCCATCCCTTCGGACGGGGAAGACGTCAAGCTTTGTATCTTCACTTACCAAATTAACTTTACCATCAGTAGCACTTACCACTTTATTATGCTTTCTAGGCTTAAGGTATCATGGACTAATTTTATTTGGAACAAGCACAACATCCTCCGACACTCATTCATTTTTTTTCTAGCTGTCCTTTGGAAATTTACTTCCATAAACAAGCTTCATGAATGGGGATGCAACATCTCCCCCACTTATGCCATTTGTAATAGCTCCTGAAATTCATCAACCATATCTTGGTGGCTTGTGCCTTCACTCTTCTTATGTGGGAAGATTGATCCATGAAGCTTTTGATCTATTTTCCTCCAACTAATTGGCCTATATGGCTCTACATTGCCAATTCTTGGACCCTATTCAATACCGGCCTTGGTCATATATGGCGCCCTACATTCTATGTGGTGGTCTACCACATTTAGGCTAAGAGGAATGCTAGAATATTCATGAAGACCACTTCGTTGAGATCATTTACGGTCTATGATATAGTTGAGAATGCCCAATATTATCTTGAATGAATAGACAAATGAAAACATACCTTATTTTACGCATGGACATCAAAATTAGAAGATATTAGTACTCAAACTGAACATCTCGACGAGTCCAATTATGTGTGTAAATTACCTTAAAATTCATCATGATGCGTGTTTTCGGATGATATTTCTTGTTATTAGATTAGTTATAACCAATCTTTATCAATGCGTGATATACAAATTTTCATCAAGAAAGAGCAACATATATACCCTTAGACGGTTTCCGACCGCATTCGGATCCTATCAAATAAATTGAAATTTCTTTTTTGAGGAAATCATTTCATTAATGTAAGTAAATAAATAACGTTATATTATTTTCTACATCTGATTGATAGGTTGATATATATTTCTTATTCATACTATATGTTATTAGTTCATATGTTTCCAACTCAACCAATGCTATAATTATATTTCAGTTGGAAGTATCACAAAACATAAAAAGAAAGTGCATTTGCAAGTCTTTATTACTTAAAATTTGAAAAATATAGTCATATTAGGCCACCCATTTTGTGTAACGAAGAAGAATTTTCCATCGATTTGACTAAAAACATTTAAATTTTTTTAATACCAAGTATAGTTATTTTTCTTGTATTGGGTTAATTAAGACTGCTATTTCATTAAATAATGTTTGAATATGATAATATAACTTTATTTTATAATGTTTGAACTTGATTATGGCTTATATAATTGAGATAATATCAACACATATCGACATAATACTTTTAAACAATTTGATATTTAATTGGGAAACTTAATATTATTACAGTGAAAGATATTGTAAAATTGGAAAGTAAGGATCACGTGTAAGATAAGATTTAGTCTCATAAATTCTATTATATTTATCAGACACATTTTAATATTTTAATAGTCCTCATAAATCACGTTATGATTATTCGAAACATGTCATTATTTGATTTATCCTCGTGGAATATGGTATCATTATCTAACACTTGTTTATATTTTTTTAGTTTTCATGGACTATGTTATCTTTAGCTGATATTATATAAATATAATAATATTTCAATATGAAAATAAACCATTGATTTTTAAAATGTTGTGGAGTAGCACCGAATATTCATGTTTAACGAAAGTTATCGAACTAGTAACGAAAATAATATTAGAATAAGGCAAATATTTTTTGATGCAGTGGTATGTAAGATTTATTAAATATACAAATTGGACCATATCTTTCCACCGCAAGTCTCACGCACTCGAGAAAACATCAAAACTATGTGCAAATATTTAAGGGGACTCAGAACATACCGAAATTTTGACCTTGGATACAAAAAATGTCAATCTGTTTTTGAACTTTACAATGTAAATATCATTGATAAAATGACCGAAGAACATATGGATGAGGAAACATTACACATCACATGCAAGATAATGGATACTTATATAAATAAAAGACAAAAGAATATGAATACATATAGTATTATCATACATCATAGAACAATGTTAAAAAAATCTAAAAAGGTCCAATATCTCTAGCCTTGGTTCATCGGAATTCTATATAAACAAAATATGTCTTATGATCACGATACGCGTGAGCCAAAGATAAATATTTGGATCCTAAACATTTTGGTCATGAGCCATGTTTTTCATGAAACATGTAAACTTTGCCCAATATTTTACATGCGTCTAATATTACTTAATCAAGGGATTACGGTTTTCCATAAAACTCAATCTAGATAATGTTTCCTTTTATATTAGAATTGAATAATGTTATTGTTCGTGTTTGGTGATATCAAATAATTTTTTTAGTTTTTAAACAATAATTCTGGTTATAGTATAGAATACTTGATACATCTTGTGATCGTCTACAAACATTACCGGCTTCAAAACAGTGACAGTCAGCAAAATAATTGTAACATCATCGAAGTTGTTTAATATAATAAGAAAATTACAGAACAAAAAGTGTAAATAATTAGTTTTATAATGACATCTTTGGATAAATTCCTCAAGGATAGGTACGCTTGTGAATACCGTTGAAGGACGACGATTTGATCAATGGATGAAGTTCTAATAATGTTTTATTATATATATTGTTAGACGTCCAACTTCTATTTATGAATTGCTTCGGGAAGACCGATTTTTCCCCCAACTAACGATATAAAGAGAAACAACCTATATGGCCATATTCTTGAAAAATGAGAATATGTCAATAACATAAACCTAATGACCAAATTCAAAACAAACAACCCATTAAATCAAACCATTTAATCAAATAATCAAATGAAAAACAATCAGACTAGTTAATCAAAATGTTGAATCAAACCGATCAATAAACTAATCAAAATAATAAAAAAAAATCAAACTATGTAAATATAACCTTTAATATGAACTAATCTACTAACTAATCAAAATCAAAACAATCAAACTATTTTAATCTAACCATTGCATCAAATAAATCAATCAACTAACTAAATCAAAACAAGTAAACTATTTGAATCAACTCAATGAATCAAGTCAATCAAATATGTATAATATAAACCCACTAATAAACAATTACGTAATGCATCTTATCAAATAAAATAAAATTATTCACTAAATAACAATAATCAAATAGATAAACGTATTTCCCTTTCAAATATATTATATGTTATGCATTTCTCGTATTGCATGTATAAAACAAGGACATATGATACTACTTACATTTAAAATTCTGGAGTGATTTGAAGGTACATGTGAAGAACTAAAAGTAGCAACATTGATCTACCCTCCTCCAATTTTGGAACGATGAATAGGGGAAATAGTAGCTTCATCATCAGATATAGCGTGTGTAACAAACATGTTTATGAGTGCTTCAAATAAGAAGTCCGCAAACTCTCACCAATATAGACTAATTGTTGCGACTCTAGCTCAACAACATCGATGGTATGTAACTTATATTTGTTTTTTATATATGACTTCCTTGTAATGAATATGTGATGATATCAACACAACAATGACTAATTGATGTTCGTATTCATATGATTTTTATGTCACATTTATTTTTACTAAGGAAGTCAAAGCACGGTTGCTTTCAATGACTATCAATGGTAATTATTTTGCATTGGTCATGATTTTGTCATCAATATGGATCTTATCAACACTCAAATGCTTTGAATATAATTCTTTACATATCTAATATTATAAAACATTAATATGTTCCGACCTTGAGTGTAAGCTTTGAATGTTTGTTAAGAGGAATGGTGCTTCGATTATCGCAATAGAGAGCATGCGTTTCTTTATTGAGGCCCAACTACATATGATAATTTTTTAAATAGAAGTTCCTTAATAACTTTGGTGATAGTGATATATTCAGCCGCAATAGTGGACTTGCAATACAATTTTGTAGTTTTTATTTTCATGTAATTTGTTTCCCTAAAAATGTCATCAAAAATCCTGAAGTACATTTTTTTGCAATCACCATCGTCATCCATATCTAAATGTGTGTAACCTTCATTATAGATTTACCAACCATAATTAAGAAGTTCCTCAAATATATTTGAATATTCATTTTACAACTTCCCAATGCTCTTTGCAGGGATTAAATATAAATCGGCTGACTACTTCGACAACATGAGTAATATAATATCTTATAAAAATCATGAGATTTTTCCACGACTTGTTTGAAACCGTATAAACTCTTCTTTAGTTTGCATACCAAACTCTCTTTATATTTAGCCTCAAAACCTTTGGTTACTTCATATAAATACATTTTTTCAAATTCAAGATAGCAATTATCCTAAGAACAACTCGAATGGGTGACATTTTTAGGACACGTTACCATATTTTTTCAAAATCAATTCTTTTTTTTTACAAAATCTTTTAACAACTAAGCGTGCTTTGTATCTTGGTTGTAGATTTCATTCTCCAGCCTTCAATATAAAACGCATTTATTATTGAGTATTATCTTGTCTTTTGGTAACTCTACCAAATCATATGTGTGATTCCTTACAACGACTTCACATCTTCTTGCATGGCCGTCCACCATTTTTGTTTCTAAATTTCCAATATATCTTCTTTAAAACATTCAGGTTTTCCCCCATCGGTTAACAATACATACTCATGTAATGCGTATTTAATCAAATATCTAATAAATTTTTAAAAATTGGGTTCTTAAATATGATTTTATTCAATTGTGAACATTGTTTCTTCATGATTAAGAGCCTTTACATGATCATAACACTCAATTGAATATCGTACTTCTGAAATTGTTGACGTTCGCTTTTGTATTATGAGCATTCTCTATATCTTCAAGGTTTAGTTTTCATAAAATACAACATCTCTGCTTTGTATGACTTTTATACTTCTTGGATAAATTTATAAGCAAACTCATCATGTTCATAACCAAGAAAGATATATTCATCGGTTCTCTGATCCATCTTAAATATTTCATCTCAATGGACATGTACGAAGGTCTTGCAACCAAAACTCTTCTATTATTTAGTGTTTACGTCTTTTCTGGTCCATATTCTTTCAAGAATCATTCTTTATAACTAAAATAAATAATATAAATTGATAAGATTAACCAGTGTTATCAATTATTTCCCTAAAGATATTTCAAAAACATTGAATGAGAGAACATGTATATGATCTTGTTATCAAATGGTTTTATTCTTTATTTCTGCAACACTATTATGTTATTGGGTTTTGTGCAATGATCTTTCAAGCATTATACGATAAACTTTGTAATATTCTTCAAATGGTGGAGTGTATATATCACCATTATCGGATTAAATACATTTCAAAGTTCTTCCAGTTTATCTTTCAATATTGGTATGAAACTTCTTGAATACTTCTAACATCTCATATGACCTTCAAAGAAGATGCATACATTTTTCTGAATTATCATCAATAAATGTGATAAAGTATAGATTTGTATTAATTAGTTCAATAAAATGATTTTTTATGTTTGTCTATCGTGCTCGAAATGAAAAACTATACTATTTACATGTTAAACAATGAATGTAATTTGTAAGAAATTGTTTAGAAGGTTCGGTAAAATATTTCCTTAAAATATTAAGTCTATTCTCACTCATATGATCATCTAGTGTGACATACATTAGTTAAGTTTTCATGTTCAATCATATTTATGTCTACTTCAATAGATTTTTTTGTTTAAATATAAAAAGAACGATTAATCTTTGTACCCCTGGCCATGAACATATTGTCTTTATTAAGCTTCAAACTTCATTATCAAAGTTTTTGTCATATCTCATATCATCAAATTGGCTAGTAGGGATCGAACTGTACAAATATATGGAACATCTCGAACATCTTTTAGTAACGTCTTTTAATCACTACTAGGTATTAGCGCTTCATCACCTCTACCAACAATTTTCTATCGCGCTTCATTTTCTATATTGACATATCCAAACTCACCTCTTCTATAAGTGGACAAAAGACGTATATTGGGTGTTACATAGAATTCAGAATCAGTGATTCATGTGTTTTAGCATACTAGGTTGAACCATCCTTCACAAATATAAGGTATGTTTCAGCATCATCGTATATGACATCCAAATATATTATATTGTCTTCAATATTTTATTTAAATTATTTTTATTTAAACTTCTAACTATCGTGAAATATCTAATTTTATGATAATTATAGCAAGTGAAATCGTGTTTATTTTGTTTCTTTTGTTTCTCTTTTTTCTAGAGAAATTTGTGCTTCTTATTCTTCCTCTATGAGTGACTGGTTTTTGTCACTGAGAGTGACTAAAAGAATTTTTCTCATAATTTATTTTTCCATTTATGTTGATACTTTATTTTGCCATTCTTAAAGTCACATATCCTTCTGATGCAGATTTGTTAAGAGCTACCATAAGTGTTTCCGAATTATCTGGTAAAGAACTTAACAAATCAATGCTTAAAGTTTTTCATGTAAGACCAGTTCTATATTTCTCAAATTATCAATAATCTCATCAAATTTTTATAAGTGATCAGGTGTAATTTTCTCGTTATAAAGTTTCCGTTCGCAAGTATCTGCATGATGAAAGCTTTATTTGAGCACTTTTTGGGCTCGTACATGTCTTCTAAATGTTTCCATAATTTATGGTGTCATGAATCGCACGTGGTTCAACTCGCTGTCGTATCACACCAACAATTTTTCAGTTGAGTTTCTTCCAATTTACTACGATTCTTACATATTTGACTCATTTTAAGTCTTTTTAATACAACATATCTTCCATCATTTTTTCATATAAAATATTTGCTTCTGGGAGTATGATCACATAATTTCCACCACTCTTTGTACGTTCTTCCATTTTTTATACGACAAAGAAAAACGGTATATAAAATGTCAAAATTGAACGAACAAAGTTTGATACCAATTGCTGAAAATTAATCTCACATATATGAAATTGGATCAAATAAAACCAGAAGATTTAACGTGGTTCGGCTAATTTTACCTATGTCAACAAAATAATATCTTCGAGAATGACTATAGTTCATATAGACAGAGAACAAAATACAGATGCGGATTGGCTTGCAAAATAGACACACAAGTGCAAATATAGAATTGATTTAGCAGTTGGTCAAATCCCTATTATCTCAAGGCTATAGCACTCCTCGACATCTCAAAGACATGTTATATGAGAGCTTTATAATCCTATGTATTTAATAATATATATATATATATATATATATATATATATATATATATATATATATATATTGAATCACTCAATATATCAATCAGATTACTCTTACTTGACAATCTTTATTCATTTTCAGCTTATCTTTGGTCTATTACTCAAAGAATTTAAAGTCTATCTTCTCCTTATAAGCTCCAGACACTCGTGGATGACAACATAACTCGTGAAGTATGAATTGTTCTAATCATTCGTATCGACTAGTTTCTACTTCATCTCTTCGAGTATTACTACAACTTCCAATTATCTAGTGCTATTTGACAAAGTTAATTCTCAATCATCATATCTGTTGTTCGTCCTAATTTTTTGCTTCCTGCTAAATCACTCATCAAGTCTCGAGATTATTCTCCATTATCTCTCATGCGGGAGGTTATTCCTCTCTAAAATTAGTTTTCATGAGATTTCAATCGTCTCCAACTTAAAACTTGGAATACTTGGAGTTCTCCGATCTCTCCATCTATTAAAGAAAATCAAAAAAATTTGTCTACAATGTTCTTTCACTATTTATTGTCGATTAGTAATTTACCAACTAAAAGAGGTCTGCCTTATTACTTAAAAAATGAACCAATCATCACAGATAATAAAAGAAAATATTATATATCAAACTGCACTGACCTTGCTCATACATGTGATCATTTCCATTATCATTTTTTCTAACATGTCATTACATTCATTTATAGAAAAAGAATCCACCTAGAAAAGACATAGGTTCAAATGTATCATCAAAAAAAATTATCTTCAGTATAGTGCAAAATTATAGCTTTTGTTTCATTTTTATCTTTTGATATTTGACATAATTATTTAGGTTAGTAATCTAACGCTTTTATGAGAGTTATTTGTAAACAATTTATTTTATCATCAATTGGATGTGCGTTTTTCATTTAAACGTAAGGTTATTTTAAAAAATGATTAAATAATTTTTTTCAATTTATTTATAGCTACGTATGAGATTTTGTCCATTATTTTTTAACTCAAATATTTATTATTACTTTTTCAACTACCGATGGCTATTCAAACAAATCAAAAATAATTGAGGTGTTTTAAATTTTAATTGATTTTCACACTACGAGTTATGTGAATAAAAATTTAAAAAAAAATCCGTTGATTTGTACAATTACAAATGAGGATACATACCAAATAAAAAAATTCAACAAACTTGTGAATGAAAAAAAATTAGAGTCTAAATGTTGATAAAAGTCGAATAGTTTTAGAGCTTTAATAATTGGTCATTTAGAGTTCATGGTGTATTTTGTGATTTTTTATTTCACAATGTATTTTGTGATTTTTGATTTCACGGTGTATTTTGTGTTTAATATGTGTCTTCGTATGGTGATGCCTATAGTTGTCATAGTTGGGCTATTGGACTCATTAGGTCCATTATATGAAAAGTCATTATGTGTTCTTCCATCATAGTGAAACACTATATTTTGACAGCACATGTGGACGCAGACATTAATGTTGAACCACGTCATGTGTTCAATTTTTTTTATTTTTTTTATTATGTTTTGTGTATGAGCCATTTGTGATAGATATATTACATCTTGATTTCTAACAAATTGGTACCGAAGTGTAGGTTGTTGTAATTGAAGGTTAATAAAATACAAAATTGAAAGATTTAATGGGGATCCAGTTTTATGTTGTGGAAGATTAAGTTTAAATATTTGTTGGTACTACAAGGGTTGTGGAAAATAAATTACCGACAGAGATGAAAGATAATGAAATATGATCTTTAAGAAAAGCCTTTATAGTGGATTTTAATGAGCGTTCTTCACAAGATTAGTTGTGAGAAGACTCAGATTTCAAGTTCAAAGAAAGTATATCAATAAATGAATATTTTAATAATTATAAGCCTACTGTCATGTATCTAGAGAATATCGATATCATGATCGATAAAGAGATCAAGCTTATTGTTTCTCGTATCTTTAATCCACTCATGTAATTTATGCTATCTATAGTAATCTGTTATGGTAACAATGCTATGTAACTCCGTCGATATTATTTACCTCATACAATATCAAATTATGAAAAATAAAATCAAAACATAAAAAAATGTTATAACTAATTTTATTGTACATTTTTTGTTATTTAATTTTACGATTTCCAGATAATAACATTTTTTAAATTATTTATAGTTTAGATCCATGATTAAAATTTATATTATGTAGAAAATTAGAAATTGGAGGGACTTCAATTGTTAATTCAATTATTAAAAATATTAGAGTCTAAAAATTTAGGGTATAAAAAAGAGAGTACCAATCGTTAATAACCATAATTTGTGGTCCGTAAATCATATATCAATTAATATAAAATATAAAATATTATAAATTCATTAGTGATTTACAAATTCATCAATACAAAATATGCTTAAAGACTTAATTATTAAGCATTCAATAAAAATAAGTAAAAAATACAAAATACAAAATTTGTTTCCATATAAAATATTACAAAATATGTTAAATAATTGTAAATAAATTAATATAAAATAAAAAATATTACAGATTCATTAATACAAAATAAAAAATACAAAATAGGTTTAAAATAGTAATTTGCAATTACATCGATACAAAATATACTAAAGAATAAGTAATTTGCTTAATTATTTCCATATACAAAATATTATTTTCATAAACATTCGGTGAAATATTCATTAAAAAATCGTACAATAGTTTATATTTCATCAGTAATTTGCTTTAAAAATCATTATAATAATTTGTTATATACAAAATATTAGATACAAAATATCATAAAATATCATAATAGGAGTAATTGCTCAATCAAACCTTTTAAATTAGTCTAGTAAAATAATATTTCCTTTCCCATGTCAGTATTCGTGTTCATTCGTATTCTTGACATCGAATATGCAATCAGGATTCATAAAAAATTATCAAACAAGCTTTGACGATGGAATTCAATTAAGCGAAAAAGATTCCCTAACATTTTTAATGTTTTGTTGAATTAGAATCGAAATAAAACCTAATGAGACTTACCTAAGAAAACAAAATGTAAAAAAAATAAATATATATATATATATATATATATATATATATATATTAGATCTAAAACTCATAACCTTAAATATATAAACAGAAGTCTTTAGCACCGTATTAAATTATTTAACATAATTTTGTTAAATTAGATTGTCCGGAAGATACTCGAATCCTTCTAAATCATCCATCGGAGTTTGCTGCTCATATTATGAGAGTATTATTGGTTTAGTATACTCTAATTGATTATTTTTCGTCAGCATATTTAAATTAAGTTTTCGAATTAGCATCTTTTTATTTATATAATATATATTTGTCAAGTTATTAGTAAAAATTCGCTCAATTCATTGTATTAAGTCAAACAATTTTTTAGTTAATAAAAATAATCCACTTCTTTTCATTTTGCCATGCATGGAATTCGAAAAGAAAACACGACAAATCGGCATTAGCATCTTAAATGGATATGCTATGATTGAAATATTTTCTATACTACGAAATAATTGTCAAAGCTAAATTTATTTATATTATTTATATTTACATGTACAAACAAAATTTATATTCGAACTATGATAATAGTTGCCGATTCGGTCTTTAATTTGAAGGGTTAATTTAAGCTCCTCAATTTTATTATCTAAATATGTATGTCAACTTATTCTATTTATTTAAATCGCATTTAAAGTTGACTTCATAATCCTAGAATTTTATGAAGCATGTACTCCACACACTAGTAGAGTTTCAAAAATATTATATGAACTATAATATTTTATGAGTTTTTTTACGATAGTAAAAAAACTAGACAGGTTAATATAGCTAAACTAATTATATACTCATAATTGAAGATACATACTTCGAGAAATGTTGAAGGGTGCTTTTTAACTTTAAATTTTATTTCCTCTTTATTTTATTTTTTAAAATAAAAATTTGGAGTTAACTTTTAAATCATATAAAAGAAATTATATTATATTAAATTTACAAAAAAAATTAAAATAATAGAATATTATGTTTTAAAAAATATGAAAACAACCTGAAAATATTCTAGAATCATGGAATATCGTCTTTAAAATTGCTTTTAAATATTTTGGCCATTAAATCCAAAATAATTGCTCAAAACAATGAAAATTGAGATTCTCGTAAGGCCTGACTATTAGTCCAATAACATTACTATGTTGGGCTTTTTTTACAAAAAGAAAGAAATTGTAATTATTCATTCAGAAAGAACAAGCCCGTTTGGGCGATAAATAAGTTATATAAATAAGTGTTCTTGAGCCGATTTATGCTTCAACTATACAATTTTGTCTAAAAGAAAAACAATTTTGATAAAATTTGAGTATATGTATGGAACTTTGAATATCAAATTATTTTTTTATAAAATAAGTTAGCATATTCCTCGTATGCATTATTATTTTAGAAAATGCGAGGCCTACACTTTAGTGTAAAGTTAATTATTATTTTAGAAAATGGGAGGCCTGCACTCTCGTATAAAGTTAATTAATTTCATAACGACTTAGTTTTTTTCGAGATTAGATCAAAACTAAAATACATTTCTAATGACTTCCATAAATTATTACTTTTGGGTCAATTTTAAGATACAGATTATAGGAAAGCAACCAAATGGAAGGTTTCAATTAGTGAGTGTCCATAAATATAATTACATATATTTTACTATTTTTTAATCATTTTATTTTATTTTATCTTATTTTATTTTATTTAATAAAAAATTGTTTGACTTAATTAACAATGACGGGTGTAAATTTTTATATTACATTTTGACTTTTAGAGAGTAGCCCACTTGGATGTTTTCTAATTGTTTATAAATTGGTTATACTGTTAGTTTAAATATATGATGTCCAATTGTCAACGTGAATTATAAGAAATAGACATGATAGTTTATTTGGTTAATTTAAACCATTAGATAAATACAGTATTAATTTTTTTTTAAATGAGATATTTATTGATATAATAATGTTTTACAAAGACCGCAAAATTAAAAATAATTAGGCGCCAAAAAACTTAACAAACCCTAGAATAGGGAAAGTCAAAACCCTAACCTAAAGGCTTCACCACTTAACAACAACAATAACTTCAATCTATACTTAGAACTTCAAAAAAAACGAAGCATCAGCATCATTATTGAACCTCCGACTCAAAAGATGAATCAACATCCTAGATAACTTCAGAACCTCCAATCTTATAACTTCAACTCCAATAGCATCATCAATCCATGCTCGAATCAGCAACAAACGGCACACTAAGAGGATTCAAGCCAACATCAAGGCTTAAACAGCTTCAAACTACTCCCATCATTAAGACACAATCTAAAACAGCTTCAAAAACATCCAACCTCAAGGCTTAAACAGCTTCAAACAACATCCACCATCAAGACACAGTCTGAAAAACAGCTTCAAAGATCATCCAACCTCAATGCTTCAAACCCAACATATAAGATCTTCGAATCATTCACAAAATACATAAGCCACAATGAAAGCAGCAAGAACCCCTTGTCCAAATACATCAGCAACAGCCACCACACCATTCACGAAAAGAATCAGCACAGCAACACTCAAGAGAAGATCAAGAATTATTTTCAACATCAAGAAAGGGACAACCAGCAGCTAGCCAAGATAGAATCATCAACCTCAAAAACAAATTCAACATAACTAGGTATTAGAATCAAGTAATGTATCTTAAACCAAGGGCTTCTAAATTAATATAGCCTTAAGCTCATTAGGGATCAATTCAGGAGTAATGCATTGAATCGATTTAGTTTGTAAAGTATACTTAGCTAGCCAATCCGCAGCATGATTTTGTTCACAAAATATATGAGAAACATGCATGCTACTACTAATGAGTCTGATAATACAATCAATGATAGGCCTATCATACTAGGAAACATTGATATTATAGTTATGAATCCAATTAATAATAGTTATAGAATCAGATTCTATATCAACCAAATTCTAATTATTAGACTTACAAATCAATAAACCATCAAGCATAGCCCTGACTTCAGCAAATAGGGGAGAAAATTTACCATATAAGAAACTATAAGCCTTAACCATGTTACCATTACTATCTTTAAAAATAATAGAAGCACTCGCTTCACCATTGTTAAGGCAAGATGCATCAGAATTCATTTTTAATCTACCTGAAGGAGGAAGAGAGCACTTAATATATATAGGCCTATTAGCAGATTTCATTTGATTTACACAACCTAATACCATAGCAGCTCTAGAGTTATTAATCCAATGGTACTTGTTAATAATCTTTTTCATATCAAGAGTATGAATAACAAAATTGACTTGATTAGTAATAGATCCAACTGAAGTACTTATACCTTTAATCTTAGATAAGTTCCTAGCTTTCCAAATATTATGTAATATAAGAGAAGGAAAAATACTTCTGACCTGAATCCTGGAAGTCTTAGGCATTTGCCAAATTCTGGTAAGCTGAGTGATATTCATATTGCTACAAAGATGAACTTTGAAAATAACAGCATAATGAATCCATATAGACCAAGCAAATTTACAAGATACAAAGATATGAGAAATGGTTTCATAATTACTACAAAACTGACATTTAGAAGCCATAGAAATGCCTCTTCTTTGGATAATCTCATCAATAGCAACATACTTAATAAGAATCTTCCAATGAATAAAAGAGCTCTTGATAGGAGTTACGTGATTCCAAATCTTATTAAAGACAGAATTCGATCTATACTTAGTTCTGATGCTATCCCATGTATCTTTCAAATTGTGCTTACCAGTCTTAGCAAGGTCCCAAATCATTAAATCCTCTTTATTATTATCAATATAAAGATTATGAATACAATCAACAATTTCAGGTTGAATCATGCTAGATATAGAAGATAAATCCCAGCTAGTATTAGACCAATATTTTTTAACATTTTCAGTTGTAAACCAAAGATTATTATCACTGTCATTAAGAGTTAAAATAGGCTTAGTAAAAGTTCAGTTATCCTGACCATTTCCTAACTTCCATTTGATGTGCATCTCAGCCTGCTCTCTAACTTTGATCATTCTCTTCCAAGTTACAGAACCAGCTTTAGATGAACTAATCTGCAATGGATGATGATTTGAACAATATATACTATGTGGTGTGAATTAAAGTTGTAGTGAGTGAATTAAGAACAGAAAGTCTACAAAGAGAATTTTAAGTAATGAAAAGTACTTCTGAATATATCATAGGTCAAAATAACTCCTTCAGCCTCTTTAAATAGGCAAGGTGAGTTAGTTAGAGAAACGGTTACATATTGGTATATTTACAATTTAACCCTTCGGTTTCTCCTAAAGCCTAATTTAATCCTATAATTACAGAACTTATCACTTTAGTCCCTATTAATTGCACTTATGTCCCTGAGGAATATCTTTCCTTATCAGTAGCCCCCCTAGTTCTTATACATTAATGTATAAGAACTATTAGCTCTTCGAATTCTTCCTCGGATCAGCATCATTTTACGTCTTTATTATGATTGAACTCAATGGTCTAGGACTTTCTTCGAATTTGTGAATAAGTGCAAACGGATTTCTCAATTGCCTCGAATTTAACTCCTCTTCGAATTTGACTTCTTGTGGTATAGCTTTGCCTTTTCTTCGAACATTATTACTTCAAACATAGTTTAATAACACTTCGAAATCTCTGAACCCTACCTGATGGATTGATTAGACCTCTAGTGGTAGACCTGTGACATCACTAGTTTCCTTTTCGTTTCATATTCCACCCAATGAAAACAACTTACTTGTTCCACACTTTCACATTCTCGACGTCATTCTTTTACCCTATAAATACCCAGCTATTCATTCATTAAGAACTTTTTAGAGAATTCGCCTTTTGAACCATCTTCAATCTGTTCTTCATCTTCAACCTCTTCCTCTTCAACATGTTCTTCATCTTCAACCTCTTCATCTTCAACCTCTTCATCTTTTCTTGTCTACCCAAGCAATCTCTCATACCAATACCCATTGTATGAGAAGATACCCTAGATACAATAGATTTAAACCCAGAAGACCAGTAAGATCAAAGAAAAATCTTTTTCGTGGTTCCAGTAACCAAGTATTCGGGGCCTACGATTATCTTTGCATTTCTCGAAGAGCCAAAGAATACAAAGCTGCTGGGTTGATCTACAACGGTCCTCACTCTTCCTGCACCACTTTTAAATACGGCAACTTCAATCCTAACCTTGCCACTTCGTCTTCACCTTTAGTTTCTAACCCAGAAAATAGCTCAACAGCCTCTCCTCTTCAAAATCCAGCCAAATCTTCATTGCTAAGACCTCATCGGAAATCTAAAGTAGTTACTTTAGACAAGCCACCAACTGATAACAAATCACAACCCAAATCACTTGTCCTTCAAGTCGAAGAGACAAAAAACCTTCAATCCAACACACTCCCTCCTCAATTCGAGGCTATCAGAGCTAAACGTGCCAAAAAATCACCTTTCTTAGTAATGGGTGAAGAAGCAAAAAACTCTTCTCCTCCTCAACACTCTCCTCCTCCCCCACAAGAAGTGGATGACACTACACCAGAGTGTAGTCAGCCAATTCCTGTAACTCAACAGGAGACTCAAATCCGAAGTCACTCCGATGAAGGTCACAAAAAAGACGATTCAGAAGCTACTGAGTCTGATGCCGAAGAGGAATCCGAGGCTGATGGTGTAGCTCCTCCAAAGAAGACTCGAGGGAAAAAAGCTCTTATTACACTTCCTGAGAACGTTGCCTCCTTAGTTCAAGAAAATCTCAAGCCTCTTTCTGCTTGGTACATTCTTGCCTTAAAGAATGTATCTTACAGCTACTACCTCGAATCAGAGAAAGAGCACCTCAGAAGGCTATGGGGGTTAACTGACAATATGACTCTTCGATTACCAGTTGAAGGAGAGACACCCTTAAACTGTCAAAAAGATGAGCTAGTAGTGTACCCTGAGCTTTTCAACTGGGGACTTCGGTTTCCCCTTGATCCGATGATAGTAAAGTTCTTCGAAATCCACAGACTGTGCCCAACACAAGTCACCCCCAACTTGCTCTTCACTTTGTTCTCAGCAATTATGGTATCGAGGCTTGGAGGGATTCCCCTCGAAATCGAGGACTTCATCTCAGTAACCAAAGTCTCAAATGGCCCTGTTCTGCCGTTTTATTACTTAACCCTTGAAGATGATTTGAAAATTATCGACGACCTCCTCGAAGCCGATAAGTTCTGGAAACAAAGGTTCGTCTTTCTGTCAGGTGCTTGGGAAAATGGCAAAGAAATTTCCGATGCCAATCCTTCCAGACTCACCCTTACTTGGAGAGACAGTAGTAAGTGATACCTTCCTTTATTTATCTAGTTGTTTTTTAATCAATTTATTTAGCTAACTATTTATCTCTCTTTAGAAATTCCGAGGCGGTTTAAGGGTCGTCGAAAAGAAGCCAAGCTTATCTTCCAAAAGATGGCTGAGTGGGCTGAAAAGTCTTGGGGAAATGGCTTTCATTCAGCATTCGAGCCCATTAACTTTGTTAATAGCCATCTCTGGCGTATATCTTTAGGGGCCGACTTCCCTCAGGATCCGATGACGCCACCAGATCCCCTCCTAGCAGTTGAGAGGATACTTGCACCAGATGGGAAATGCTATCTTCCGCTTCGGAATCGAAGTGACATCCATCTTCCTTTGAAGAAGAAAAGAAAATTGACCCAGAAGAAAGCCAGCACAAGCAGGGCTAAGCCTTCCAAGACTTCGAAGAGTGTAGGGAAAAGAAAAACATCTGCACCTTCACTTCCCACTATATCCGAAGAAGATCAACCTGCCTTGAAAAATAAAAAAGACACTTCTCCAAAAAAGAAAAAGAATAAGTCTAGCAAGCCAAATGAAAAGAACGAAGCTGATATGCTAGAGGCTGTGCTAGCTTCCGAGGCGCAGGGTAAAACTTTTGTTGAGGAAAACCCTGAAGGAGAAATAACACTTGGAGATAAACAAATAGATGATTATCTGAACTTCGAAGACTTTAACTCAAGTGGAGATTTTGTGTTTTCTGGCTCTCAGACTACCAATGTTGTTCCACCAATTTTTACCGGGGCTGGTACAGCTTCGACATCTAACACCATCGCTCCTGTTCATCAGCCATTAGTCTTTCCTCACTCAGAGAAATCCGATGAGGTAACTTCAATTCTCCAACCTTTTCCAAATTTAATTGCTGCAGTCACAAAATTATACGAAGAGGTGAGCAAATCTCAAACCCAATTGGAGCGCCTCGCCCAAGAGTTAGCTAGGAGCAGAAAAGAAATAGTCTCTGAAAAGACTTCGAAAAACGAAGCACTCCAGAAATTCGAAGCTGAGAAAGAACAGCTTCTTAAAGAACACAAGGAAGAAGTCGAAGCTCTTAAAACTACTCATCTGCAGGCTCTTGAAGATCTAAAGGCTGAACATTCTACTGCTATTTCCGATGCTACGGCACTTATTAAGGAAACGAAAGAGAAACTGGAAAAAAGCCAGAGTGAGATTACTACACTTCGAACAGGATTCGAAGAAGAAAAGAAAGCTGCAGTCAAAAAGGCTGAAACCAAAGTTAGTTCTGTGATGCTCGAAGGCATGAAGAAAACTCAAATTGATACATTTATTCAGCTTCTTCGAGAAGTTCATGCTGCTTGTCCAAGACTAGACTTATCAGACCTTTGGAAACGAGTTCCAGAAGAACAACGCCCAAAGGAAGCTTTCGAAGCGCCACCAAGCTCCTCCTCAGAAGAAGGAAATAGTTCCGAAGAGGAATCATCAGAAGGAGAAGAAAATGATGCCTAATAGGCTAGGCAGTTTGTTTTTGTTTTTTGTGTATGTGATTAAGTACTTCCCCCCTTTTTTGTAAACTTCGTATTTTATCCCACGAGGAAACCACTTATCTTTTTTATATCTTAAATTTCTGGTATACTTGTTTGAACTGGTTATTCCTAAACATAAATGCACTCATAAGCCATTGCACCTCGAAAAATAGATGCACTCATAAGACGTGGCACCTCGAAAAATAGATGCACTCATAAGACGTGGCACCTCGAAAATTAGATGCACTCATAAGACGTGGCACCTCGAAAAATAGATGCACTCATAAGACGTGGCACCTCGAAAATTAGATGCACTCATAAGACGTGGCACCTCGAAAATTTGGTTGTTTCTTCAAAGCTATCGCTTCGGAAACTTATTCTTGGTCAACTTTCAAAGATGATCAGTCTTTGCCAAATTACCAAAATAATAAATCACACATCATAGCAAACAACCAATGGCCAAAAGAAATTTTATTAAAAAATTCAATATTAATCAGACACCTCGTTAAAACCTTTCTGGGCCAACAGATAAGGAAAGAGTATGTCTGTTTTACAAAAATTTGAAGTTCAATTTTACTCACAGTACAATTTCAAGTGCTCTATGTTCCAAGGGTGCTTGAGCATCCTCCCTTCTCGATCTGACAACCTGTAGGAACCTGGTTTGACCCTCATTTTAACTTCGTAAGGACCTTCCCAATTCGGGGCCAATTTTCCGAGGTGTTTATCCTTGGTGTGAAGAAATACTTTTCGTAACACTAGATCGCCAATTTTGAATTCCCTTCTCTTAACTTTAGCATCATACCTGCTTCTCATTAATGTTTGATAATGGATCACATTCAAATGTGCCTTGACCCTTTTTTCTTCCAACAAATCAAGTTCCACCCTTCTAGCATCATCGTTATCTGCATCGGAATATTGTAGTAGTCTATAAGAGGGCAATGTAGATTCAGCAGGGCACACAGCGTCCATCCCATATACTAAAGAAAAAGGGGTCTCCTTTGTAGCCTCTCTAGGGGTTGTTCTATATGCCCATAATACTTCTTGAAGAAAATTTGGCCATTTCCCTGCTGCTCCTGCCAAATGTTTCTTCAAGCCATCCAAAATAGATCTATTTGTAACTTCTACCTGTCCATTTGCCTGGGGGTGAAAAGGAGTGGAAAAACGTTGCTGTATCCCTTTTGAAGAGCAAAAAGAGTCTATTTCCTTGTTATTAAATTGAGGACCATTATCAGTTGTTATTTTCCGAGGTACTCCAAAACGGTAGCAAATGTTACTTTGAATAAACTTGATTACATCCTTAGCTTTTGTCCCAGCTAAGGGTTCTGCTTCTGCCCACTTCGAAAAATAATCAACCGCAACAATAATCATTTGTCTTCCACCAGAAGCCATAGGTAATGGTCCCACTAAATCAATTCCCCACCTATCGAAAGGAACCGCCTCTGAAATCGTCATTAGGGGTACCGCTGGTTTGTGTATTAAATTTACATACCTTTGGCAAGTGTCACAACTTCGAACTAACGACTTGGCATCTTGCAAAATGGTAGGCCAATAATATCCTGCCAACAATACCCTACGCGTTAAAGCTCTAAACCCACAATGAGCTGACCCATCCCCATCATGCAGTTCGGACAGAACGTTCTGAGACTCATGCTTGCTTAAACATCGTAGTAAAGGTTTCGAAGCAGACCTTTTGTACAATACTCCATCCAGTACCACATAGCCAAGGGATTTGTACTTTATTTTCTTGAGCAAGTGTTTATCCATAGGTAATATTCCATTTGAAATAAAGTTTAACAAGTCAAACCTCCAATCTCCTCGAGCGCACATCGAATTATTTACCACCTCATCAACAACTTCACATTGCTCAGAATTCGGTATGATCGAAGGCGATGGTTGTGTTACAATCCATGGGTATTCTTCTGAGTAAGCCATTGTTGCCAAAGAATCAGCCATAGTGTTGTTTCCTCTTCGAATATGCTCCACTTCGACATTTTCAAACTGCGCCATCATCCCCCGAAGCTCTTGCAGGTACAAAACCAAACGCTCCTTTTTAGCTTCTGACACCCCTTTAACGTGGTTAACTACCAACTGTGAATCTGTTTCCAAGCGTACAAACATTGCTCCACAAATCTTCGCCAACCGCAACCCTGCTAGCACAGCCTCATATTCAGCTTCGTTATTTGAAGCATGAAAGCCAAATTTTATAGCTTGAAACATAAATTCCCCTGTTGGTGCCACCAACTCAACTCCTGCACTTGACCCTTTACTACTGGATCCCCCATCAGTTCGTATTGTCCACGTCGGGTTCTTATTCACCTTTTCAGCATCTTTCTCTTCGGATCTGCTTGAGTGAAACTCCACCAAAAAATCTGCTAAAGCTTGAGCTTTGATAGCTGTTCGAGGAGAAAATAGCACATCGAAATCTCCCAATTCCACAGACCACTTGGTCATTCTTCCTGAAATGTCTGGTTTTTGCAAAACATTTTTTAATGGATATGAAGTTCGAACTACAATCGTATGTGCCTGGAAGTAAGGGCGCATTTTTCTTGCTGCCACTACTATACACAGTGCCAATTTTTCGAGCTTCAAGTAGCGTTTCTCAGCATCAACCAAACTTTTGCTGACATAGTAAACAGGCTTCGAAATTTTTGTGTCCTCACTGATCAAAACTGCGCTCACTGCATAATCTGACACTGCTATATACAAAAATAACTGCTCACCTTTCCGAGGCTTTGATAATATTTCAGGAGAGGACAAAAGATTTTTTATCTTCAAAAAGGCTTCTTCACAATCCGAAGTCCACTCGAAATTATTGGGTTTACGCAGCACCTGGAAAAAAGGCAAGCACTTATCTGAAAAACGAGAAATGAATCTGTTCAGAGCTGCTAACCTGCCCGTTAGCATTTGCACTTCTTTGATATTCCGAGGTGAAGACATCGATATCAGAGCCTTCAACTGTTCTGGATCCACCTCGATTCCTCTTTCACTAATCATATACCCCAAAAATTTGCCAGATCGGACTCCAAATGTGCATTTTTCTGGGTTCAACTTCAATTGAATGGCTCTAAGATTCAAAAACGTCTCTTCTAAATCATCAATATGTTCATCATCACTTTTGCTTTTAACAAGCATGTCATCGATGTACACTTCAATATTTCTCCCAATCTGTGAAGCAAACGCCTTATTCATCAGCCTCTGATATGTTGACCCAGCATTTTTCAATCCAAACGGCATTACTTTATAGCAATGCAAACCTCTGTCAGTAATAAAAGTTGTGCTTTCTTCATCATCTGGATTCATTCGAATTTGATTATACCCCGAAAATGCATCCATGAAAGTCAAAATTTTATTTCCCGAAGTGGAATCCACTAACTGATCTATTCGAGGCACCGGAAAAGGATCTTTTGGACAGGCTCTATTCAAATCTGTGAAGTCCACACACATCCGCCATTTTCCGTTCTTCTTTTTTACTACCACCGGATTAGCCGTCCACCTCGGATAATTGGCCTCCCTAATGTGCCCCATCTTGTATAACCGATCCACTTCGGCAACTATGGCCTCGGATTTCTCCAACGAAAAAGCCCTTCTTTTTTGGATAATCGGTTTGACCTTCGGATCAACCGCTAGGCTATGACATATGATGTTACTTGGGACCCCCACTACGTCTTCGGATCTCCACGCAAACACATCCAAATTTTCAGACAAAAAAGTCAACAACTTTTCTCGCATCGACAAAGATAACAGAGTGCCAATTCGAAGTACCCTGCCATTATTGAAAATATATTCCTCTATTTCTTCATTGACCACCACAGAACTCGGGGTTGACCTCGGATCATCAATTCCCTCATCTGTTCCATCAGAAGACAACCCCCCAAACTGCTAATTCTCCATCAGATCATCAGAACTTTTGCCCCGTAGTCTAAATGCAGCAGCATAACATTCTCTTGCTACCTTTTGATCACTTCGAACTACACCGACCCGGTCCTCAATTACATACTTCAAACACTGATGAACTGTGGAAACTACAGCATACATCTTCGCCAACCACGACCTCCCAAAAATAGCATTGTAACTTGATGGACAATCTACCACCACAAAAAGTACTTGTACTTTCTTCTTGAAAGGCCCCTTTCCCAAAGAAACTTCACCCTCGAACTCTCCTATCACATTTGCTGTTGCGCCAGTAAACCCTATGATAGTCCTTTCTGATCTTCATACGTTGACTTGAAAAGCACATTAGCAGAGCTTCCTGTATCAATCAGCACTCGTCGAATCTCCACCCCGCATACTTCTGCTCCAATGACCACTGCATCTTCATGTGGCCCAGTAATCCCCCTCAAATCATCCCCGTCGAAAATTATAAAGGGCACATCCTTTCTGCTGCTTAGGTGTGCCGATGCGCCTCCCTCAATTTGTCGTGTTAAGTTTACTATATGCCTCTTCCTCGAATTATTAGTGTTGTTGGTCATCGAATCCCCTCCAAAGATTGTTAGTGATTCGAAAAAGGCACACAAATCTCGAACACGTCCCTGACGCATCGGCTCATCTATTGACATTAACAAAAGTCGACTGGGGTCTGGTTCGACATATTCCGAGGCTACATCAAAACCATCCCCCTCACCTGCAGCATCTAAAATCATTAACGCAGTTTCCTGCTTAGAATTAGGATTACCACCTTTTGGAGCTGTTGCCTTGGCATTCTTCCTGACATATTCCAACAACTTTCCATTTTCGATGAGAATTTGCATCTCTTTCTTCAGAGCAATGCAATCATTTGTATCATGGCCGATGTCTTCATGATACCTACAGAATTTATTATTGCGCTCCTCTCTTGGCCTGTTGATAGCTGGTGGCTTTCTAAAATTGATTGTTCCCCTTGTTTTTTCATATATTGAAGCCACACTCTCAGTTAAATCTGCATAGTAATCTGGCCTTACCCACACATTCGACCTGGACCTAAACTGCTGCTGATTGTTAGAATTATGCTGATTATATCCCCCTTGATACGAGTTCGAGGTTCCTCGGTTAGAAACGTTTTGATTGTTCTTCGGACGCGAGGGATTGTTGTTCGAGACATTAGATTGTCCACTCCCCTTCTGAACAGTACTAGCACCTCCTCGAACCCTCGTCGATTCTTCGACCTTAATCTGGTCCTCAACCTGAGCCATAAGAGCTCCAAATGTTAACGCCCTGCGCCTCGTAGTCTCATCGGCTAAATCCCCAGGCAACAGCCCTTGCCTGAACGCCGCCATAGCCACACTTTCTTCACAGTCATCCAATTCAGCCTTTGTTGACACAAACCTCTTGGTATAATCCTTTAACTTCTCTCCCACAGCCTGCTTGCATTGTATTATTGTGTCTCCATTGGCTCTCATTTCCTTGCTTCCCACAAACTGTCTTCGGAAAGAGGTGTAAAAACCTCTAAAGTTTGCAATTGACTCCTTAGGAATCTTATTGAACCATTTCAGCGCAGTTCCCTAAAACGTTTGAGAAAAAGCTCTACACACCAATTTATCGTCATCTTCGAAATTAGTCATGTAGTTTTTAAATTGTTCTATGTGGTCATCGGGATCTTGAGTCCCATCAAACTTATCAACTTTGGAAATATCAAACCGCCTCGGTAACGGCACAGATCTGATTTCCCTGACCAATGGTGAGTCCCTCAAGTCGACCCCCTGAACATACTGGTCCTCATTTCTCATCCCCACAGTTGCGTATAAGCTGGACTCACCTTCATATTTCCGAGGCGAACATCTCCGAGGCGAATATTTCCGAGGTGAGTATACTCGCCTCTCTTTCTTTTTCCTTCCTTCCTTATATGCCTTAGCTGGCCGGAGCTCACGCTCTGTTCCTCTTGAACGGCCTCGAGAGCGTTCGTACCTCGGTGTTTCATCAGATTCGGAATCTTCAAAGTCCTCCTCATCACTAGAGTTTTCATACAGTCGCCTTTGTAACTTTTCTTTCCTCTTTATCCCGCTATATTCTTTTTTTTGCTCAGAACGTGCTTTACGCTGCTCATAATGATCATCGCCATCATCCATCGACTGATCCGACTGATCATTACGATCGCCTCCTGCTATTTTAGACCTAAGTCTAGCACCGTTATTATCTCCTTTCTTTTTTACCAATTCGTCAAGCTCCGCCACCTTCTTTATCATCTCATTCATTTTTCCTTCAAAATCAAATTGGATTGATTGAACAGGAAACGATTTACCTGCCTCTTGCAGATCGGATTTCAGCGTTTCCATCGCCTTGCGAACGGATATATTGTCACCTTCCTCAGGATTCATCTTCAATCAGCGAAAGATCACACAAAATATGAAAATTCGAACGAAAAACTTTGAAAAACGAAAACTCGAACGTCGATTTCTGATCTGTTGATCAAGGTATCCTCGATCCCCTCTTTCTAGCGCCAATTTGGTGTGAATTAAAGTTGTAGTGAGTGAATTAAGAACAGAAAGTCTACAAAGAGAATTTTAAGTAATGAAAAGTACTTCTGAATATATCATAGGTCAAAATAACTCCTTCAGCCTCTTTAAATAGGCAAGGTGAGTTAGTTAGAGAAACGGTTACATATTGGTATATTTACAATTTAACCCTTCGGTTTCTCCTAAAGCCTAATTTAATCCTATAATTACAGAACTTATCACTTTAGTCCCTATTAATTGCACTTATGTCCCTCAGGAATATCTTTCCTTATCATTCTCTTCCAAGTTACAGAACCAGCTTTAGATGAACTAATCTGCAATGGATGATGATTTGAACAATATATACTATGCATAATGTTAGACCAGAAAGACTTGTTCTGTCTAAATGTAGCCCAAAGGTTAAAAGAAATAGAATTTTGGATATCATTCATGTTTCTAATGTTAAGACCACTATCTTTATAATTTCTACAAAGAGTACTCCAACTACACCAGTGAACTTTCTTATCCACCAAATTGGACCCCCAGATGAATCTATTTAAGATGATTTCAAGTTTAGAAATAATACCTTTAGGCAAAAGAGAGCATTGTATCCAATATAGAATAATACTCATCAACACAGACTTAACTAAGGTTAGCTTGCCAGCAAAGGAAAGACAAGAAACATTACACTCACTAATTTTATTACTAATTTTACATATAAGCTTGTTGTAGTTACACATTCTATTATTTGTGTTGATTGTAACACCAAGATAATCAGTTGGCAAATGGCTAGAGGAGAAACCAGAGATGTTAGATAAAACATCAATCTTTGATGAAGCAATACTACTAGCTATCAATATCTTAGTCTTCTCTTTATTAACAACCTGACCAGACAAAAGCTGATACTTCTCAAGAAATCCACAAAGATTATTAAGAGTGCTATCATTACAATTAGTGAACAATAAGATATCATCAGCAAAAGCAAGGGTATTGATATTGATTCTGCTCTGCTCTTATACTGCATAAATCTGTTTTCATTGAAAAGAGAATTGATACCTCTAACAAACATCTCTTCAGCAATGATGAATAGATAAGAACATATAGGATCTCTTTGACGCAGACCTTTCAAAGTTTTAAAATAGCCAAAAACTTCACCATTAACAAGCAAAGAGACATTCACAGCATTTATCATTTTCTTAATCAGACAAATAAATTTAGAAGAAAAACCAAACTTCTTCATAACATTAAGAACGAAGCAATGAGTGAGCTTGTCAAAAGCCTTAGACATGTCGAGTTGGATTACAATATTACTATTTTTAACCTTTCTATTCATATCATAGATCAGTTCTTTACAAATCAGAATGTTGTCATGGATGCTTTTACCAGGAACAAATCCCCCCTGATTATGAGAAATAATTTTAGGCAAGAGAAGAGCTAACCTATTAGCAATAATTTTGGACATAATACGATTGAGAAGAGAACATAAACTAATCGGTCTGTAATTTTTCCAGCTATTAGAATTGGTGAGCTTAGGTATTGAACAAATCCCCGTAGCAAAAATACCCCTTGGAATATTCTTACCACGCAAGAAATGAATCATAGCCTTAATCGTATCAACTTTAATAATATGCCAGCAATGTTTAAACAAGATTTGAGTATATCCATCCATACCTGGAGCACTGGCAGAATTCATGTGATTGATAACACACCAAACCTCAGACTTATCAGGATCTTTAAGAAGCATTTTGTTGTCATCTTTAGTAACAATATTAGGAATAACATTAAACAAATCATCTTTCATAAGACTAGATTCTTCAACATTATCAGAGTAAGGATAATCAGTGAGAGCCTGCTTAAATAACTCTACAACAGACTGACCAATATCTTTGGAATCAGTGAGCCACTCATCCCCACACTTAATACCCTTAATGTTATTTCTTCTTCTTTTCTTTTGAACAAAACTATGATAGAATTTAGTGCTCTTATCACCATCAATGATCCAGTTACAATAGCACTACTGCCTCCAATAAACTTCTTCGATTCTGTGAGCTTTAATTAACAAAGCATTAGCTTTGGCAAGCTCACTCTTGGATTCAGAAGACTGAAGATTTTGGTGGTTTAATTCCTTGACCGGCACCTCATCTTCCAAACTTTGAACCTTGCTGAATATATTGCCAATGATACTTTTGTTCCAAGAAACCAAAGCTTTCTTAAGTCTTTTAAGTTTATTCCATAGAACAAACATAGGATCACCAATCAACTCCTGATTCCAATTATCTTCCACAAAAGGAAAAAAAGAATCCTCCATAGTCCACATTTCCTGAAACCTGAAACTAGACTTAACTCTAGCAAACTCATTAGATATAGATATAACAATAGGCATATGATCAGAACCAGTACGAGCAAGATGATATATCTTAGTACTGGCAAAGTAACTAGACCATTTGCTATTGACAAAAACCCTATCTAATCTCTTCTGTTTGGAGCCATTAGACCAAGTATATTTCGAACCAATGTAGCCAGCATCTTCAAATTTGCAACAACTAATCATATCATTAAAATCATTGGTACTATTAATACAGAAAGTACTACAGCCCAACTGCTCCTCAACCGAGCTAACAACATTAAAATCACCACAAATAAGCGAAGCCAAATCATTATTAACATTATTCTTAAGGAAGTTCCACAACTCAACTCTATTAGATCTTTGACATCTAGCATAAACCACCGTAATCATAACCTGATTATTATCATTAATAAGACTAACCTTTAAATTTAAGCATTGGCTGAGATCATTTAAAATTGTGACAGAAACACCATGCTTCCAAAAGATCCAAATTTTATTAGTGATATTGTGAGCAAAATTATCAAATCCTAACTTAGAAGCAAGACTACTTATAGCATTAACATTAACAAGAGGTTCTTGCACAACAATCATTTTAACTTTATTTTTCTTAGCACAAAAATTCAGCCTTCGAAAAGAAGCTTTATCTTTAATACCACGAATATTCCAATTAATTATACTAATCATTAAGAGAATTAGAGGATTTTGATTAATTTCTTGACTAGTTTCTCTAAAGAACTCAGGAGACTGAGATTTCCATTTGCTAATAGGAGAGTGCTGCACACTTCCTATCTTATCAGTAATCGAATCATCCCCATCAGACATCATATTAACATACTCATTATTTTCAGCTATCCCCATAGCTAACGACTGAATAGCCTCAATTATTTCTCCTTTCTCATGTGTCTTAAAACCTACAGATTCATCAACCTGGACCTTTTCTTGATTTTGAACATTGTTTGGTTTTGTTATAACAGATTTAATCCTATTAACCTTCTCAACTGCTTCAACTACTAAATCTTTCTTGACCTTCTTACACTTCTCCTCATTGTGACTACAGCGGAATATTCACATAAGCAATCTTAACCCTTTACCCGTAATTATCTCCAAAGCCAAGCGAAACATCCGTTTGCAGATGAGAATTAACATCAACCTCCACAAAAGCTGAACAAGAATTGAATAACCTGTTCTCCTCTGGAATTTTAACTACCAGTATCTCACCTATCAACGAAGCAATAGACTTAACAACATTTGCATCATACAAATGTTCAGGTAATTCAAATCTTATCCAAACCGGAGCTATAGAACTTTCAACATTCAAATCACCAGACCATTTCGATAAGCGCATCACTAACGAACCTATAGTCCAAACTGCTCTATTCCAAATCTTAGCATAATTATTTTTCGAGTCGAATTCAAGAACTATATGTCTTGAGTCCCAGTTCTATATCTATATGCAGCTCTGAATTTGAAAGCTTCCAGAAAATGTATAAGAACACTTCGTTTTGGCAAGCCATGTGAGAACTTACCAAGCAAAGAATATTTAGAATTGTTCTTTAAGATTTGAAGAACTTCTTTATTGAACTGTAAAGAAAGATGATATTTCTTGATTTTAGAAAATTCTGGTTGAAAATCCAAATTTTCTTCACACATCAAACTTTTCTTGACAACTTCTACATAAGAACGTGATTTACCATCTTGACTCTGCTTATTTGCGCTTAGGTTCTCCATCAAAATAGCAATTTTGAAAATACTATGTTTCAGACTAAATCCCAGTTCCTAACTAAAGGAAACAAAAAGATTAAACACACTATACAGAGATTAAGGCAAGAAGAAGATTAAGATTCAGAGGAGCCTGCCCTGAGGAGGATGCCGGAGACGGAAAATCCTCAGAAATCTTGGAGAAATCCGGCGAAAAGACTCATTTTCGAAAGGGGCATGTTTTAAAAACAATCGTTTTTCGTGTATTAAATAATTGTGATTACTATTGATACGAAACAAGTACGCGTATATCTTAATCTAATAAAAGAAACTCGTAAAAGTATTTTTAAAGCGCTATATGCTTTAATATAAACATAATCTAAAAAAAGAAATATGCTAATAGGGGTTTAAAACCAATAAATAATTATTTAACATATATATTTTTGAAAAAAAAAATAATTTGAAAAAGTGATTATTTTTCAAAATTATCCAATACAATATATTAAATATTTTTTATTTAATTTTCTAATGTATATTTTAGACATTTGTTAACATTATTTATTAAATTATAAAATATATCTAAAAGTAGTATTAAAAACATTTTGCAACATAAACTAAATATACACCTCGGTTATAGTTTTACTTAATACCACCAGTTTTAAACTCGAATTCACATTAACAAAGATGATTGTCTTTTCATATTAGAAGAGGATTGAATCGATTTTATTTTCACATCTTTCAAGTTTCATGTGTTTTGGCAAAGTAATATATCATGTTTGGAAAAAACAAACGCAAAAAATATTTGGCTCGCTTCCCGTTCTCGTCTTTGTAGTTTTGCACATATTCTTTTAAATCTTTGATTCAAATTTTTGTGCCAAGATAAACTTGTCAGTGTACTCTTATATTTGATTTTTAATTTACATTCTTTGTTGTATGTAGTTATCATCACCTCTTGATATAGTTGTCACAGTAGAGTACGAAACATGACAGGCATTGACTTATATTGATCACTAATATAGAGGTTTCACGATTCTATCGGAGTTCATTAATATTGTTTGTGTTATTTCTATCATGATATATCATTGTCCATTCTATTTTGGATCCGGCTATAGTTTTCATATTATATTATGAGTCCAGCTATCTAGTCTAAATATAGAGTTAACCCCTCATAACTTTAACTAGTCCAAATTTTATATTTCCTCCCAAACATCACCCAAAAATACCTTTAAACCTATTTTTTATACCTTTCAAATTAGATTATAATTTTTTCTTCTCAGATTATCTTACTCTCTTATTCTTCTTCTTTGACGACCATACGCACTCATCTTCTTCTCTGATGATCATAGACTTTCACCATTATTCTATGGGTACTACAGTATATGCTCTACTCTGACATGACTCAAACAAAATATGGTGAATCTAAGTAAGTATCGATTTTTATGTTATTCAATTATCTTTATGGTTTATGATAATTGGTTTAGGATTTTTATAGTTGATTTGTTGTTGAGACACTTGGATTATGGTTTTTATAGTTCCATTTAGGTTGTTACTAAAAAAATTGATGTAGAGTTTTGAGATGTTGGTCCGCACTGTCAGTGCACAAATTTCACATCGCCAGTGTGAAACATATGTACTGGCGGTCCTTGGCATTTTCCTAAATCACAAATCTCTCTTGTTACTAGAAAAAATTGATTTAGGCGTTTGGGCTATTGGTTGGCACAAGAAGTGCACAACTTCCGCACGGCCAATGTGGAACATTCATACTAGCAGTCATTAGAATTTTCACTAGCACTATAGAATACAATACAATTTCTTGCAATAAACACTACTGGTTCACCCTATCAAGTATTGAAAACGAAAATATTATCTAACTTTGATATTTTACACTTTGATAATTTAACAAACTTACATTATTTTTTATGGTTGAGGCAAACACGCCTACCCCAAGAGAGTTCACGACCGAGAAAGAGTATTTCCAAGTATAATTCCCACTCATGATGAAATTTCAGGGCATAAAAATGATATTGACTTAACAATTCAACTGCGTATACGTCTACCGTTGCAACTGTCGCTGGCACTGCCACTGATCCAATTCAGACCTACGGGAAGAGACGAATATAGAGCGTGTTGAATCAACCTTAGGGATAAATAGTCGGACAAACCCGTATCCCCTACAAAAAAGAGAAAAATAGAAACGTAAAAAAATATCATTAGATCAAAATAACATCTACTTTTTCGGATTACGAAGAACACGAGACATACAACGCTTTTATCGGAGGTTAAGATTAATATATATATATATATATATATATATATATATATATATATATATTGGTTTATATTTATATTTAGTAGATTATAAGAATTATCTTTTTTATTTTCTTTTTACAATCTCGTAGTGGTATAAAAGTTTAGTATTTATACGAGGTTTTTAAAATATGAGACCTGAATAACTAGATTACGGTTTGGAATTTATTTTCCAAAACTCAATTAGGGCTTATAATTTCTCACCTAACTAAGTTCAATCCAAACCCTCAGTTGAACGAGGGTTTCGTCGAGCGATGACACCAACAGACGAATACAATCTAGTTCACCTTGAGGGAAAGGACATGTATGTTATTACATGCCTCCCTATAGAATGTCGAATATTGATATATATATATATATATATATATATATATATATAAGAAGATAAATAATAATAAACAAGTAAGTAAAAATTATTCTTGATTGGTGGCAATTTCAACAACTATCATCCATCATGAGCTAGAGAGGCAAAGAGGAGTTGGTTTTGGTATAAAATGACTTAGAGATTATTTTATGAGTTTTATATATCTTGATTCAAATTCAAATAGGACTAGATATTTGTTCATACATTCTTCAACATTCTTCACGTGCGTACCGTATGTTGGTTGTCCGAATTTTACTAATATGAGTCAGATTTCTGTAAAGGCATACCTATTCATGGTTTTGGAGGACATAAAGAGTGGACTATCGGAGGTAGCGTCGGGGATGGGCTTGAATCTTAAACCAAAATCCACCTTTCACGACACTCTTATTGATCTCACGGGGAATTATGTGAGTATATTTTATTTTCTTTTATAAGTTTTTTAACAATTAATATTTGATAGAGTTTAATATTTTGTGAGCATCACTTGGGTTTTAGAAGAATAATTAATTTACTTATTTTTTGTTTTTTTATGTATGATTATTTGTAAGTTATATTGAAGTCGTAAGCGGACATGATAGCTCACTTCCTCACACAAGAGGTCAGGTTGTTGGACTATTTGACTCGAATGATGTACTTCGTTGAATGATATATGTTAGATAGAGTTATGCGGTAATTTTGTATAATCCAGACACACCAAGATCTCTTCAAGAACCTAGACCCGATATTAAAAAAGAGTGACACAACTGATATGTTTGTAGTGTATCTTATTACTCGAACGGTGTAGGAATTTACTTCACGAGGAATGTATCACAACTACCATTTCTGAGTACTGCAATTCTACGACGATTAGGTACATTGATTATGCGAAGATGTATGAGTGGTCTATTTTGAATCATAAGATTATTGATGATGGTGAAGTAATAGATTTGATTCATAAGATCATCGTATTAGACATTTTGGCGAGATTCCTGAAGATTTGCAATTATTTTGCTAAACGAGTAAATATTCTCGTCAATTATAAACTCTCGCAAATCAAATTATGTATTTATTTGACCAACTACACATGTTTTTCGCATTTATTATTCCATCTCTATGAAGTCGTGAAGAAGTATCCACCAAGTTCGAATTCTTAAAATTGGTTAGAAGTTATCGGCTTATTATTCACAAAACCCAATATCATTTCCTTAATTTGATACATCGGAAGGGGCCCACCTTATAATTGTAGAAAATTGAAACTAATATTCGTCGAGCTCGACTGACTAAGAAAATGGACAATATGGTTATATTCTCCTTGTGTCGGTATTTTAAAATTAACAGACAACATTATTCTCCTTCTCCGTACTTTGAGTGATATAGTTTTGAAAATGTTACTGATGAGGACGCCTCCATTAACTAATAGATCAAACAAAGTTCAAGCAAATAGAAGTAATGTAGAGACGCAAACAAAATCAAACTAAGGGTTTCTTTATGCAAAACCGAGAAAACCTATACGCAATGCATCAATACAACACTTGATATTAAGTGGTTGAGGTCAAACCAAGAGGTATCAATGTGCTAGCAAGGTAACTGTGAGCCCATTAAGTAATATCAAGGCTAGCAACCGTACCGAGGTGCAATCAATGGACATCGACGCCAACTTATGAAGAACAACGAAGCAGATGCCTCATCAAACAGAGTCTGTGCACGACGGAACAATTAGCGCAATAAGGTCCGTCAAGAAACAACGCATAGTTACCAATGTATGGCAAATAGGTCTGTTTATTACAATTAAGGAGGAAGTCATAAAGGATGTTAACTTCATTTAAATGGTTGTTGACTTGAAATGGCTTAACGGATCATGACCATAGTAATGGCCTAAATTATAGGGCAATTACCATAAATTCTGGTCCAAGAGCAAGATTAAGAGAATTATGTAATTAGTGGGAAAATATAAACATCTTTGTAAACATTATAAATAGGTTGATGATTATGTAAAAATCCATCTTTTCTTCTCTCATTAATAAAATTACTACTTGGCGGATCATTTGTTATATTTTCCTTTAACAAATTTGGCAATGTATGTGGGAAATTCTAACAAAAATACACAACAGTGAGATTCTTAAACCATGGTAATAACACGATCAGGGATCGAAATGAAAGTTCCATAACTTTGAAATTTTTAGTCTCTGCATGTGCTTTAGGTCATTTAAATACTTGAGAAAAATCTCGGATTGTAGTGGTTGTAAACTAACAAAATTTTCTCTGTTACCGTTTAATCAAAGTGTTACTTATTTTATTGCTCCTTTTAATATTATTAGTTCAGATGTTTGGAGTTTATCTTCTGTCTCTATAAAAGGTCAGATTTTCTTAAAATTTATACTGAATTTAGAGCACTAGTTGAGACCCAACATTATGCTATGATAAAATGCTTCACGTGTGAGTTAGGAGGTGAATATACCTTCATTTATTTTAAAATTTAACTTTCATATAATGACACCATACAACAATCATCTTGTACTAACACCCCTCAGCAAAATGGTGTTACAAAAAAACATTGTCACCTGGTTGAGACTGCTTGTTTTTTCCTTTTATCAAATAAAGTTCCTATTGTTTTTTAGGGAGAAGCAATTATAACTATTGTTTATGTGATAAATCGAATTCTCGCTGCTTATAATGTAGGGATGTCTCCCTTTCAGAAATTATACGAAAAATATATCATTCTTCCTTACGAGTGTTTATATGTACATGTTTTGTCCTTCGTCCCCATGTTGAACGCAACAAATTGGGTCCTAAAACAGTTATATCTATTTTTCTAGATTATGGTGTTACACATAAAGGTTATCGTTATTATGATCCCACCAGTCAAAAGCTTTATGTAACTTGGCATGTCATATTTCTTGAGCATATTCTATTTTTATTTGATTCCGACAAAATCATATTATGTAACGAAAACTGGCCTTCAGGATATTGATCATTTTGAAATTGAGAGTGATACATCTTTTAACATTGATAGACTAACTCAAGAGATATCTAGAATATCTGATACTATTGTTGCTCCATCAATGGTTGAGCCAACTTCATCAATTCCTGAGCCAGCTTCTTTTAGTGAACCAGCAGCTCCACCCCAGAAGATCAACTCGTACTAGTTGGTGTGGATAAAAGTAGCCTGAGGGTAGGCTGGTAATTTCAAGTGGAGTTTTGGGGCGGTGTAAGGGTGTTTCACGGTGGTGTGGTGGTGTTTAAGGGTGTTTCAAAGTGTTTCAAGGGTGGAGAGAGAATTAAGCAGCCTGACAGCAGTTAATTTTTCTTACCCATAGTTAATGCTGGTGGTTGGGCATTTATAGTGTGAAATTTGGGCCCTTATGGGCTTTCGGGTCAAGTTTAATGGACCAGGGTCATGTTTAAAGACCCATGAGTTTTAAGCAGATGTATAGGTAGCTTAGTCAGATAGTGATTAGGTTTTTTAGTACTTTAGTCATAGTTCGAACTGCCTTATGTTTGCAGTGTTCAAGATCATCTGTCCGGTTCAATCAGTGCTGTCCGAATTGAAGTCATGGAGTCTGTCCGAATTTACGGGGTGATTTACTTTGGACTACCCTTCCGGGGAGCTCTTCGAATTCGGACTCATCAGGAGCCCCTTTTTTAGGTTTTTGAACAAGTGTCCTTGTTAAAGAACTGAAAAACAGTCCGATTGAAGAAGTGGTTTTCAAATTCGAAGAGAATTGAGATAGGCCCGGACAGTCCAACCGTCACGAATTCCAAACGGTTCTTTGTCAGAGGTAGTGGGACACGTGTCACACCCTGGTTGGTTACTTTTAGCCATTTTTTCACCTTGAAAGTTGCACCACTTTCTCGAACAAGTTACTTCTTTAAATGCTATTGATGACGTCAGCGCCGTTTTTAATCATTGCCCAACTTTTCGGATTCTCCTAGGAATCAAACTCTTTTTTACATTTACTATAAATTCCATTTGTCTTTCACAGTTTCATTTTCACTTTTACTTTGCCATTTCACTCGAAACTTCATCTCTCTAAAACTTCAAACTTTCCTTAGTTGTTTTATGTTCACAGCAAGAACAGCTCTAATCAAGGGTGGCTGGCTCAATCTTTCAGAACTAGAGAAAGCTCAAAGGGTTGAAAAAGAGAAGAGACTTGCAGCAGGGCTTCCAGCGTCGCCTGTTGAAAAACCAGCCCCTTCAATCGAAGAATCTGATAGAGGTTCGTCGTCTTCGAAAGGTACGAAACCTAGAAAACTCTTTCAATCAACACTCTCCCCAATAGTTTCTGGCTCATCAGTCCAAGAGTCAATCCCCACTGTCGAACCGGGGGTCGCTGTTACAAGTGTTAGGAAGAAAACCACTTTTATTGCTATGGGGTCCGACTCCGATCATTCTCCAGACAAGCTGATCATGAAAAGACCAAGTAGACTGGTTAAGGGACTCTCCTCAAAAAATACCAGTGAGTCAGGGTCCGGGACAGCTGTTAGGACCCTCCGGGAGAGGCCGGTTGGTCCGGAGGCTAGCAGTCCACTACCTCCTAAGGAAACTTCGACCTCAGAAACTCAAGCTGAGGTGAGTACTCAGAAACATACAACGAGCCGTCAGTCCGGAGGATCAGCTGTGCCAAGCTTCATCCCTCCCCGGGCTGTTTCTGCAGAAGCTCCCCCAACAGTAATGGAGGAGAGGATGGAAGACTCCATTGAGGAGGCTAGGTTTGAGTCCGAGTCTTCCGGACAAGCTGACACTGCCATAGTTGTTGCCAAGAAGGGCAAAGAGGACTTATATCTGAGGCGTCCGGATCTGCCGGAGAGCCTCGAAGGGAGAGTAGGGCCTTGCTTTCACAAGGTAGAGTTTAAGTATCTTTTGTCTCTGTTAAAGACCAAGTATGCGTTTATCCATACTAGAGATTTGGGACGGCTTCGCACCAAGTGGGGGATCCCTGAAAACGTTAAAATCCGAATTCCTATCGATCCGGAGACCCCGATGGATTGTAAAAGGAATGAAATAGTCTTCTTTACAGAGCTATTCAACTGGGGACTTAGGTTCCCATTGGATCCAGAGATAGTGCGCTATTTCCATTTAGTCAAGCTATGTCCATCACAGCTGAGCCCCAATGGATGGTACACCTTGATGTCTTGCATTATGGCGTCAAGGCTGTCCGGAATCCCTCTTCCCATGGAAGAGTTTGCTGCTGTGGCTAATCTGTGCAAGCACCACCAGTTCCCTTTTTATCACTTTAACATGGGGAACGATCTGAAAGCTGTCGATGATCTCCTGGAATCGGAGAGTAAATGGAGGAGCCAATTTTTGTTTGTAAGTGGCTCATGGGAGAATGGCAATAAAATCAAAGTCGGGGAGAATCCTAGCCTTCTTTGAAGTAGATGGAGGAGCGATCGTAAGTTCTTTCCTTAAGTTTCTATTCGAATCATCCCCTTTTTTAAGCTTTCACTAACTAGTTATTTTTTTTTTTGTTAGAACTGCCAAAAGAGTTCGGAGACTATCTGAAAGCCGGACAGGTCACCTGTGGCAAGATAAATGCATGGGCCGCAGAGAACTGGGAGAACCGGTTTCACAAGGCTTTTACTTCGGGGAACTTGGCGAGATCTCACCTGTGGAACACCACAGGTCGAAGGGATTTAACATGGGAGGAGTTCTCTACCCCTCCTGATGATGACATAGTGCTGAGAAGGTCTCATGAGCTAGATGGGACCCTTTTCCTTCCTCTCCGGGCCAAAGCCCCAAGTAAAATGAAGGGCCAAAAGAAGAAAGGGAGGAAAACAGCAACGGATACGGAGAAAAAAGCTCCAACTGACACAGAGGTGCCAGTCCCGGCCCAAGTTGATGCAAACCTTCTTCAGGTGGTAGAAGTGGAAAGTAAGAAACACGGAGAGACTCCCTCAAAACCTTCAAGGGCCTCCAAACGAACTCGCAAGCAAACGAGTGACAGTGCTGATAGTGAGGCCAAAAAGAAGAAGATTTCTCAAGAAGAAGAGTTTGCTCCCCGGGATCCGGAGCCCACTTTCCCTATTGATCCAACGTTGGCTGAAGAGATCCCAGAGAATCTTAACGAAGGGATTCCAAGGGAACTCCATACTGATGAGATTGAAAGGGGAGAGATTAATATGGACGAAGTGGATGTCACCGGCCTGGGTCCTCTAGGTGATTACTTTCTTGGTCTGTCAAGAGATGAGTTTGTTGGGCCATATGTTCCCCCAAGCAGCTCCAACACAGTAAACTTCAACGGTAAGACTTTCTTGGTTTCCAGCGAGAGGGATGTTATAGCTCATTCCCTCCTGAGCAACGTACAACCAGTACTTACCCTGGAAAGGCAAGTCCGGAGTCAGGCAGAGTCCATTAAAGAACTTAAGTCTGAGAAGGAGTCACTGTCCGAAAATCTCAGGACTGCCACTACTAAGGTTGACTTGCTCAAGGAGTCAAACGAACAGCTAAAGGAAAATCAAGAGAAAAGCAACACAAAAGTTGCTTCTTTAGAAAAAACCCTAGAAGATCTCCGGGCTAAGCTGTCCGGGTTGGAGAAGGACTTAAAAACCTCAAAAGATGAGACTGCAGCAAAAGAGAAGCTTGTCACCAATCTGACTACTGACAAACTTGCTTTAGAGAATGCAGTGACTCAGGCCGTTGACGAGAAAGCTGCTCTGGTGAAGGATCAAGAGGCCATGATCAATGCCAAAATCAACGCTTATGCCAGGGAGATGATCCGGAGTGAGGAATTATTGATTGAAAAGGTGAAGTCCGACATGGTCCTCCTATTTCACGAGAAGTTCCCGAAGAGGAGACTTGGGGACTTATGGCGTTACGTGGATGACGATGATCTCCCATATTGGACCATGGTTGATGAAGGGTACACTGATATATCCTCATCTGGTGACGAGGAGGAAACCGGAGAGAGTCCGGGTGAAGAAGAGGTTGACCCCAAAGGCAAGAAGGTCATTGAGGAAAAAAGCGATATTAAGACCAAGGGAACAGATGAAGGTGAGCCATCTTCAAAGGCTCTACCTTAGTTGGTAATTTGTTTTGTTTACTTTTTGTTCGAACCAAAGTCCTTGGGAGGCCAAGGCACCTTTTTGTGATGCTGTCCGTTTTTACCGGACAGATTTTTGTATTATGCTCAAACCTGTTAAAAAGTCCTTGGAAGGCCAAGGCAACTTTAAGTTTATTGAATGAACGTTTTATCTTGCACAACCTTTTTTATTCCATAGTCCGTTTAAATATCTTGGAGTTTAAGTAATTTCGAGTTATCGTGTTGTGAGAGTGTTTAGTTTCTCTGGCTAGAATTTAAGTAGCCCTTAGATCTTTCAGTCCGGGTAGTATGGCAATCAACAGAATTTTGTAAAAACTTAGAAAATTTAAAAAAGGCTCCAAGTTTTATTGAAAGCTCTTCGTGGCGCCGAAGAGAGGAAGTGGTATGCCCCCAAATATTTACATGGATGTTTAAACAAGTAAATATTTACATAAACTTTATTCCAAGTACATTCGAAGGTGTTCAATATTCCAAGGGTGAGTTAAAACCCTGCCATCTTTGTCTTCCAACCAGTATGTGCCAGGCTTGATTCTCTCAACTACAGTGTAGGGGCCCTCCCAAGTTGGGGCCAGCTTTCCGAAGAGCTTTTCCTTGGTATGCAAGAAAACTTTTCTCAATACCTTATCTCCTGGTTGAAAATCCCTTCTTTTAACTTTAGAAGCAAACTTGCTTCTCATCAAGCTCTGATAGTGTGCCATTCTAAGATGAGCTTTTACTCGCCTTTCTTCAATTAAATCAAGTTGATTTCTAACTGCCATTTCATTAGCCCGTCCGGAGAAGTTATGAACACGAAAAGAGGGGAGTGTCTTTTCTATGGGAGCTACTGCATCCATCCCATAGACCAAGGCAAAAGGTGATTCTTGTGTGGCAGCCCCAGGCGTTGTCCGGTAGGCCCACAAGACTTCTTGTAAATAACTAGGCCCCTTCCCAGCATCCCCTTCCAAATTTTTCTTTAAACCGGACAGTATCGTTATGTTAGCCACTTCAACTTGCCCATTGGCTTGTGGGTGGAATGGTGAAGAAAAGCAGTGCTGAATACCCCTTGAGGCACAGAAGCTCTCCATTTCTCTGTTGTCAAACTGTGGCCCATTGTCTGTTGTTATTCTCTGGGGAACACCAAATCTGCAACATATGTTGGATAGAATGAATTTTATAACAGCCTTTGATGTTGTTCCTGCCAAGGGGGCTGCTTCTATCCACTTCGAAAAGTAGTCAATGGCTACGATTATGGTTTTACGCCCTCCGGACGCCATAGGGAGAGGCCCAACTAAGTCTAATCCCCATCGAGCAAAAGGGATAGGCTCAGAAATTGATTCCATAGGAATGGCTGGTACATGAATTTCATTGCTGTACCTCTGGCATGGGTCACACCTTCTTACCAGTTCCTTGGCATCTTTCATTATTGAAGGCCAATAATATCCGGAGAGAAGCACTCTTCTTGTTAATGCTCTAAATCCACAATGGGCTGATCCCTCACCATCATGCAATTCGGAGAGAACCATTTGTGACTCATGATCTTCTAAACAGCGTAGGAGAGGTTTGCTATAGGATTTCTTGTACAAGACCTCTCTAATCATGATGAAACCACGAGCCTTGTGTTTTAGAGTTCTGGCTTGTGATTTATTCAAAGGTACGATGCCATCGGACAGATATTGTATAAGAGGAGACCTCCAATCCTGAGGCTTAGTTACTTGTATTTCAAAGACTTCTTCTTTTTCCCCTTCATCAAGTTGAATAGAAGGACTTTCAAGCACATGAATCCATGGATAGGACTCCGTGTACGCTATTGTTGCCAACGAGTCTGCTAGCTCATTCTCTGTCCGGGGAATATGCTCATAGACAACAGCTTTAAACTTCATTGCCTCATTTTTCAAGAGAAGTAAATATTTAATCAATTGTTCTTTTCTAGCTTCTGATAGGCCCAAGGCATGGTGGACAACCAATTGGGAGTCGCTTAGCAGCTTGACCCTTTTTGCTCCACAGATATGAGCCAATTTCAACCCAGCTATAGCTGCTTCGTATTCGGACTCGTTATTAGATGCTCTGAAAGCAAAACAAATAGCTTGGAACATGTTGTCCCCATAGGGGGAAGTAAGACATATTCCTGCCCCAGATCCTATGGCACTGGATCCTCCATCTGTTCGGACAATCCACACTTTTTTGTCTTTTGAATCAGCAGATTGTTCTGAGTCCCTATCAGAATGGAATTCGACCAGAAAATCAGCCACAGCTTGAGCTTTTAGTGCTGTTCGAGGAGCAAAGTCTATGTCGAAGTCCCCCAACTCTACTGACCACTTTGTCATTCTGCTTGAAATGTCTGCTTTTTGAAGGACATTCTTTAAAGGGAAGGATGTCCGGACAACGATAGGATGAGCCTGAAAATAAGGCCTCATCTTTCTTGCAGCTATCACCAAGGCCAATGCTAGTTTCTCGAGTTTCAAGTAACGGCGTTCAGCATCAATCAGGCTTTTGCTGATGTAGTATACCGGGTGAGGATACCCATCAACCTCCCTTACTAGCACAGCACTGATGGCACAGCTTGAAACAGCCAGATACACAAAAAGAGTCTCCCCTTCGATTGGTTTAAACAAAGTCTTGGGAGAGGACAGATGCTTCTTAATCTCGTTGAATGCCTCATCACACTGTGGTGTCCACTCAAACCCCTTTGCACCCTTCAAAGTTTGAAAGAAAGGAGCACACCTGTCCGAAGACCTTGAGATGAATCTGTTCAAAGCTGCTAACCTCCCCGTTAACCGCTGTACTTCTTTAACATTTCGTGGAGGCTCCATTTGGAACAAGGCATTGAGTTGGTCCGGGTCAGGCTGTATTCCATGCTCACTTATAATATACCCCAAGAACTTCCCGGACTGCACTCCGAACACACATTTTTCAGGATTTAACTTTAAATTTACCTTGGCCAGATTGGCAAAAATCTCCTGGAGGTCGGACAAGTGCAGCTGCTCATCCACACTTTTCACCATCATATCGTCAATGTAGACCTCCATATTTCTTCCAATTTGATCAGCAAATGCCTTATTGACTAACCTTTGATAAGTAGCCCCAGCATTTTTCAAACCAAAAGGCATCACCTTGTAGTAGTGTAAACCTCTATCAGTAACAAAAGTGGTATGCTCTTGATCTCTTGGATCCACCTGGATCTGATTGTACCCGGAGAAAGCATCCATGAAGGAGAGTAGCTTGTTCCCAGAAGTAGATTCTACCAGCTGATCTATCCGGGGAACCGGATACAAGTCTTTTGGGCAAGCTCGATTGAGATCTGTGAAGTCAATGCACATTCGCCATTTACCGTTTTTCTTTTTTACCAAGACTGGATTAGCAGTCCACAAAGGATACTGAGATTCTTTAATGTGCCCCATCTTCGTGAGTCTGTCAACCTCTTGTACAATGCCGTCAGCCTTTTCTTTTGAGAAAGCTCTCCTCTTTTGCACCACTGGTGCTACGTCTCTCCGGACAGATAAGTGATGAGAAATCACCTCTGATGGAACTCCAGTAACATCAGCATTGCACCAAGCAAAGACATGCTGATGGTCTTTTAAGAATTTTAACATCTCTTCTTTCAACACTTGTGGCATTTTGGACCCTATCTTGACAAATTTCCCTTCTTCCAAGCAGTGTGTCTCAACCTCCTCAACTGGGATCAACACTCCGGGGGTCTCCCTGGGGTCATCAATTTCACCATCACCCCCAGGAAGGTCCTCAAACTGCTATTGGCCATTTATACGGACTGCCCCCAGCGTTCGCGGAGCCAAGGCAGTGGCATAGCATTCTCTTGCAACTTTTTGACTGCTCCGGATAACCCCAACCTGCCCTTGAACAGCATATTTTAAACACTGATGGATTGTCGAAGCCACTGCGTGCATCCTAGAGAGCCAAGATCTCCCTAGAATAGCATTGTAACAAGTGGGACAGTCCACCACAATGAAAAGTATTCTGACCGTTTTCTTAAAAGGGCCTCTGCCCAACAATACTTCTTCTTCGAACTCACCGATTACATCAGCTGAGCTGCCCGTGAAGCCTACAATCGATCGGTCTGACTTTTGAATCACAGCTGGATTTTTCATTTTCTTGTAAGTATCCAGGAAAAGGATGTTGGCAGAGCTCCCAGTATCTACCAGGATTCGCCTTATCTCATTGCCCCCTATCGATGCTCCTATGACAACAGCATCTTCATGAGGGCCAGCAATGTCTCTCAAATCATCCCCATCAAAGACAATGAATGGGAATAAACTTGACGATTGATAAGAGGTCATGCCCCCTTCTAGTTGGGTTGCCAAATTATGAACATGCCTTTTTCTTGATGAAGTGGTAGGAGCCGTTACAGTGTCCCCTCCGAAAATTGTCAAGGACTCAAAGAATTTAATGAGCCCGGAGACCGACCTGGAACGCTCCTCTATTGCACCCACTCTGTTCCTTGTTGGATCAGGATCCAAGTATTCAGATTCCACATCAAACCTTTCAACGATTACCATAGCCCCTTCTGGGGCAGCATTAACCGGACCAGCCCGGTGAGTGTTGTCAGGCCTGTTGCCTCCTCTTCTTTTAACGTATGCACCCAATTTCCCTCTTTCAATTAGGTTCTGAACCTCTTGTTTCAAGGCTATGCAATCATCAGTGGTATAGCCAATATCATTGTGATATTGACAAAAAGAACTGTTTCGATGTTCTCTGGGAGACTGCAAGGTTGCCGGTCTCCGGTAGTGTACTTCATCTTTAGTTTTCTCGAAAATGGTTGCCACACTTTCTTTGAGCTCTGCAAACCACTCCGGTTGGACCCACGGCCCCCTTTTGTTTCTAGACTGCTGACTTTGTGCAGGAGCAGCTGGTTGAGACTGAGCTTTTCCTCTTCCATGCCCCTGTCCGGTTTCTCTAGCTTTGTTTCCGGACTGGTTTTGATTGGGAGTTGGTGTCACCGGGGTGGATCTCACCTGCCTGTGCACCCTGGTCTTCTTTGTTTCATCAACATTTATTTGCTTGCCAACTTGATTTAGCAATCCACCCCAGGTCATGGCTTTCTTCCTTGTTACTGAATCGGCCAGGTTGCCCGGGTTCAAACCTTGTCTCAGGGATGCTATTGCCACTTGTTCAAAGCAATCAGCCAGCCCGTTCTTTGTGTTCACAAAACGACTTATGTATTCTTTCAACGATTCATTTGGCTCTTGGGCACAATGGATTATGGTATCTCCATTACCCTTGAGCTCCTTACTCCCCACGAATTGCCTTCGAAAGGCCACCCAAAAGGTATCAAAGTCTCTGATACAACCCTGAGGAAGGCTGTTGTACCACTTCAGAGCACTCCCCGTAAAGGACTGGGAGAATGCCCTGCAGAGTAGTTTATCATCATCATCAAAGTTCATCATGAAGTTCTTGAATTGCTCCAGATGATTGTCTGGATCAGTACTGCCATCGTACTTCTCCATCTTGGTGCTATCAAACCTCTTGGGGAGGTTTCCGGATAGGATTTTAGAAGACAGTGGAGACTGCCTCCAATTCCTTCCACGACTGAACACGGTATCATCATTAGGAGTTGCAAAGATACCTGGCTCATCATGGAAGGCAAAAGGATCCATCAGCATCCGGTCTACATGCCTCCGGTGAGATGACCCTTTTCCAATATGCCTTTTCATTCTTCCATGGCGATCTCTTTTTCTAGAATACTTTTTAACTTGCTTTTGTTTTTTCCTGGTTCGCCCCTCGTCACTGCTGGAGGATAAGGACTTTTCATTTCCCTCACTGTCCGAAGAGCTGTCCGAAGATTCTGAACTTGAGTCAGAACTCTCCACAGGCTTGGACCGGTGAGACTTTTTAGAACTGGCATGTGTCTTTTTAGTGCTCACATGAGTCTTTGAAGCCTCATGCTCTCGAGGGTTATCAGAACGATGAGCAACTGATGCTTTGGATTTCTCCTTCATGCCCATCTTGGCCTTTTCAGCCCTCAGAGCTTCTATTTCAACCCTCAACCTGTCACGCTCCTGGACAGTATATTCATCGTTCTCTTCCACCACTTCGAGCAAAGCTGGTGGAAGCTCTGGATTATCCGGATTCATTCGGACAGAATTCCTTTACTTGGTTTTGAATGTTTGATTCAGGCACCGTCGCCTCCCACTGTGGTCGCCAATTTGGTGTGGATAAAAGTAGCCTGAGGGTAGGCTGGTAATTTCAAGTGGAGTTTTGGGGCGGTGTAAGGGTGTTTCACGGTGGTGTGGTGGTGTTTAAGGGTGTTTCAAAGTGTTTCAAGGGTGGAGAGAGAATTAAGCAGCCTGGCAGCAGTTAATTTTTCTTACCCATAGTTAATGCTGGTGGTTGGGCATTTATAGTGTGAAATTTGGGCCCTTATGGGCTTTCGGGTCAAGTTTAATGGACCCGGGTCATGTTTAAAGACCCATGAGTTTTAAGCAGATGTATAGGTAGCTTAGTCAGATAGTGATTAGGTTTTTTAGTACTTTAGTCATAGTTCGAACTGCCTTATGTTTGCAGTGTTCAAGATCATCTGTCCGGTTCAATCAGTGCTGTCCGAATTGAAGTCATGGAGTCTGTCCGAATTTACGGGGTGATTTACTTTGGACTACCCTTCCGGGGAGCTCTTCGAATTCGGACTCATCAGGAGCCCCTTTTTTAGGTTTTTGAACAAGTGTCCTTGTTAAAGAACTGAAAAACAGTCCGATTGAAGAAGTGGGAGGCCTACTATAGTGTAAAGTTAATTAATTTCATAACGACTTAATGTTTTTTCGAGATTAGACCAAAATTAAAATACATTTCTAGAAATCACACTTCTATAAATTATTACTTTTAGGTCAATTTTACAATACAGATTATACGAAAACGACATAATGGAAGGTTTCAATTAGTGAGTGTCCATAAATATAACTACATATATATTTAACTATTTTTAATTATTTTATTTTATTTATTAAATAAAAAATTGTTGGACTTAATACAATGAATTTTTAAAGTACATTGTCAGCATTGAGCACACAGCTCAGTCATGGTCCACTTAGGTTTACTATTCACAAAAAAGTTTAATGTAGATGATGCCCGAACTACCCCTTCAAAGATGGCAAAATCGCACTTCCAAAAATATCTAACCCTATCAGTAGCCCATTTTAGGTCTTTCAAATAATAATTTGGAATAGCTAAATTATCGAATGAAAAATAAATTCGGATCACCTCCGAAGTATGTTTTCAAAGAGTTAGTTCACGAGGAGTAGATCCTCACCGGATCCGAAACGTTTTTCTTTCCACAAATGGATTAACCAAAGGTCAGATTTTTTATAAGGACACGGGTCTTATACTGATTCGACATTTCAACCGTGTTTTCCCCTTGGTACTTGCACCTATCTTTGCAAAAAAGTAATTAAGGTGTACTTAATAGCCCTTAATCATTACTTGAGCGGTTTATCTCGCCTAGGTAAATCACTCAAGTGTTTTTCACCTCTATTTAACACAGTTTCATTGTTTCTTTTCCTTAGAACAAGAAAAGTTTCTAGAGAGAGAAAGCTTTGAAGCTGCAATCTCGCTATAAGTTTTGCGAGGTTTATATGTTCACAGCCAGAACCACTTTGATTAAAGGAGGTTGGTTAAATTTGTCTGATTTGTAAAAAGCACGAAAAGAAGCAAAAGACGATCCTAGAATCCCTGCCTCGTCTGGTGGAGTACTCAATCAGACAACACCGGACCTCGAGGATAGTTCTTCCTCATCCAGAACCTCAAGAATTTGAAAAACCCCTTTCACCCCAACTTTACCCAAATAAGATTCCAAGTCATTCGTTCAACTACCCATAAGGCCTTTCTCTAAGGACAAGAAAACTTCAATCGTAAAGAAACCATCACCGTTCATTGCTATGGGATCGGACACTGAGAACACTACACCCTGAAGAGTCACTCGAATATCTTAGGCTAGGAGTACCCCTCCCACTTCTAAAGGCACGAGTTCATGAGCAATAAACCCTCATGCTCAACTTCCGGTGGACCCGAGTCCATCATTTCTTCTCAAATAAGACTACTCAGATTGGGAAAGAAACTAGAGGTGCTAAATTGTCCGAACATCAACCCACTGTAATGGAAGAGCGCATGGAGGATAGTGGGGAAGACACTTCATTAGAATTATCTGGACATACGGGGAATACCATATCGGATCGAACTGGTAGAGGAAAAGTGGGACTTCCAAATAGGGAGTCACTTCCTGAATGCTTGGAAGGGAAATTCGGGCCCAACTTTCGTAAGGTTAGTGTGAAATATTTACTGGCCCTTCAAAACATTTCTTGCGTATATACTCATACTGCAGAATTAGATCGGATAAGAACTAAATGGGGCTTTCCGGAGTCTGTTAAAGTGAGGATTCCTATCAATCTAGAAACCCATATGGACTGTAAAGCTAATGAGATCGTGGTTTACACCAAGGTCCTAAACTGGGTTCTTCGTTTCCTCTTAGACCCTAAATATTTTCACCTAATCAAACTCTGCCCAAGCCAATTGAGCATAAATTCCTGGTATACCCTGATAACAAGCATCATCGCTTCTAGATTGTCAAAAATTCCAATGCCTATGGAGAAATTTGGTGTTAGGTTAGCTTGTGTAGAAACCAGCAAATCCCTTTTTATCACTACAACATGAGAAACGACTACAAAGTAGTAAACGATTTGTTGGAGGCTGAGAAACCATAGAGGACTCAGTTCCTTTTTATAAGTGAAGCTTAGGAAAAGGGAATAAGATAAACTACGAGTAAAATCCAAGCCGACTAACTAGATATTGGAAGAGTTCAGGTAACTCTTGTTCGAATTTTTATTATTGTTTAGATTTTATGTTGATATACCGAACTGATCATTGTGTCTCGTTACAGTTTTTTCAAAAATGTTCTCAGAGTATTCAGAGGCTACAAAGGCTACATTTTCCAAGTTAAATCAATGGGCATGGGATAAGTGGGGGCTAGGCTTTCACAACTGTTTCACTTCTAGAAACATGTTGAGGGCTCACTTGTGAAATACCACCGAAAACAGAGATCTTTCTTGGGAACAACTGACCACTCCCCATCCATCGGATGTCATCCTTAAAGAACATAGGATAATGATGGAAAACTCTACTTACCAGCCTGAACCAAAGCTCCTAGACACCTGTACAAGTTGAAGAAAAATAAGAAGAAGAAGAAGAAGAAGAAAAAGAAGAAGAAAGTTGAAGTCGACCCATCTCAACAGTTTCCCGAAGCAGCTAGTTTGGAGAATCCTGAAGGAATCAATTTTGTTTTGGTAGAGTTGGTTGCTACAATAGTTGGTGAGGCTGCGAGACCGGATCCATCGATTCCACTCAAGAAAAAGGGTCATAAAAGGCGCAACGAAGGAGGTGATCGAAGGGCTTGAAAAAAGAAGAAAGATGGCATATGGTCAGAAATCATACTTCGTCCTACAAACGTTTCTCCCACACTCCAAACTAATATTCCTTCTCAAGAAGAAGTACACGCTAACCCTCCCTCTTTGGTGTTTTCTACAGTCGATCCACATCCTACTAAGGGTGATGTTAACCTTGATGACCTAGATAATATGTATTTTAGTGAGTTTAACAATGAGGATTTTGAACGAACTTTTCCCAAACAACCACCCTGACAAATGCTGTAATTTATGGAAGAAAGTCTTTCGTAATATCAAGTGAGCATGATACTTTGGGCCACACAATCCTGGGCTATATCAAGCCAATCGTTGATCTGGAAAGACAAGTCAGGACTCATGCTAATGACATAGTTTCTCTTAGCATAGAAAATCAAAGTTTAAAGAGTTCTTTTTCATCTGAACAACAGAAGGTGGAGACTTTAGGTAAAGAGAAAGAGCACATAAAATCCGAATTGCAAAAAGCTAAGGCTGCCCAAGAAGATCTCTAGACCAAATATTCCGAACTGGAAACTACCACCTCTACTGAAATCAAGTCTTTGAAGGAACAACAAACCACCAATTCTAGCACTATCACCACCTTGTCCATAGAGAAATGGAATTTAGAGAAACTTCTTAAAGAGAAAGAAGAAGAAAATACTCTTCTAAATAAGAATCAAGCTCAAAAGATAGTTGCAACAATAGAGAAGTATGTTGTTGGTATTGTGGATTCCTTGGAAAAAAAAGGATGAAGGTATCAAATCGGATATGGTCCTGCTAGACATTTCCAAAGAAAAACCTTGGACCTTTGTGGAAGTTTGTACCATATGAGGAGATATATTTTCATACCATGCCAGATGGTGATAAACACGGTTATTCTTCACCAAGTGAGAGTGATTCTGATGAGAGAACCGATGAAAGCTCAAGCACTTATGCCAAGAGTCCCAAGAAAGATGAAGGTAAGTAAAAAACTGAAGGGAATGAGCCCTAAGGTGATTGTGTTTACTTTTTATGTTTAAGACTAAAGTCCATTGGATAGCCAAGGCATTTTGTTATTTTCTTTCAAATTTTGTTTTGTGAACCAAAGTCCTTGGATGGCCAAGACATTTTGTGTGATGGTGGATCAGACATATTCTGATCAATGTTTAATGTTTACATTTCCTTTGCATGTACTTCTTCCTCTTCTTACCAGTATTTAATTTTTCGACGTGTTTAATGAGCGTTTAACTCGTTGAATGATTTGAAAATAAAAGTGTTTAATAAATCTGATCACTTCAAAGATACTTCACTTGAAGGATGTAGGTGTTTAATTGATATGATCTCCTCATACTTACCAAAACCTTTGATAAGGCATAAGATAACATTTATTTAAAGCCGAACACCTCATTAAAACCTCTCTGCGCCACCAGGGTAGGAAAGAGTATGCACAAAAATATTTACATTAAAGTATGACAAAGTAAATATTTACAAGTTAATTTTATTCTAGATACAACATGGGATGCTCAACGTTCCATGGGTGCTTCAACATGTCACAGTTTTTGTCTTAAAGTCTATATGTTCCTTGTTTGATCCTTTCACATACCACATATGGGCCTTACCAATTTGGAGCTAGTTTCTCGAACTTTTTTTCTTTGGTATGTAAAAAGACTTTCCTTAATACTTTGTCCTCTAACTATAAATCTCTCTTTTTTACTCTAGATGCAAACGTACTTCTCATTAAACCCTGATACTTTATCCCCTAACTGAAATGTCTTCATTCTTCTTTTTTCCATCAGATCCAACTGATTTCTAACGATCATTTCATTAGCCTGTTTGGAATAGTTTTGTATCCTGAATGATGGCAAAGTAGCTTCTATAGGTGTGATTCTTGGGTGGCCTTTCGTGGAGTAGTTTAGTAGGCCCACAATACTTATTGCAAATAACTCGGTCATTAGCCTGAGGATGGAAAGGAGAAGAGAAACAATGTTAAATTCCTCTAGAATACGAAACGTCTGCATATCTTTATTGTCAAATTATGGTCCATTGTCTGTGGTAATTCGTCGAGGGATTCCAAATCGACAATATATGTTAGATAGGATAAATTTTACGACCACCTTGAAAGTGGTTCTAATCAATGGGTAAACTTCTATCCATTTAAATAAATAGTATATTTCCAGTGTTATTGTTTGATAACCTCCGGACGCCACAGGAAGAGGTCCAACTAAGTCCAAACCCCATCTATCAAACGGTATGGGTTCGGATATTGACTCCATAGGTACTGTTGGCGTATGGATTTCATTCCCATATCTTTGGCAAGGATCACATCTCCTGGCCATATATTTGGCATCTTCCACTATAGCAGGCTAGTAATATCCTACTAGCAAGACTCTCCTGGTTAAGGCCTTATAGCCATAATGTGATGATCCCACTCCATCGTGCAATTCAGATAGAACATTTTGAGTTTCCTCAAATCCTAAGAAATGGAGGAGAGGCCTGCTGAAAGACTTTTTTTTAAAGAATTTCCCTTAATACCAAGAAACCACGAGCCTTGTACTTGATCTTTTTAGCTAAGACTTTATCTGACAAAACTCTATCGGAAATAAACTGATGTATCTCAAACCTCCAATATTTAGATTGTATGCCAGATACATTCAAACTTTTTCAGATTCACCCTTTTTTCCTTGAATTGAACTTATGGAGGGGTATTCTTGCATAAGAATCCATAGGTAGGCTTCAAAATAGGCTATGGTGGCTAAAGAATCTGCCATAGGTTTTCCTAGTCTAGGGATATGCTCATACCGAATGCTTTTAAAATTGATTGTGACTTCCCTTAGTACTTCCAGATACTTTATTAACTGATATTTTTTAGTCTCAGATAGCCAGTGAGCTTGATTAATAAGTAACTAGGAGTCACTTACTAACCGGACCCTCATTTCTCTACATATTTGAGCTAGTCTTAACCCAGCAATGGCCGTTTCATATTCTGATTCGTTATTGGATGCCCTGAAACCAAAACATATAGCCTGATACATGGTATCATCATAAGGGGAAGCTAAACAAATTCTAGCCCCAGATCTCATCGTACTACACCCACCTTTTGATCGGATTAACCAAAAATCATATTTTTATCAACAAAATATTTAATTTCTTTGATATGTAATGGACTACAGAAGAAGACACCCACTTGCTGAAACCCATCAAAATTATAAAGAGAACAAGGTCGAATGAAACTATTATTGGATTTATTGATGAATTTCTATGTATAATGTAGTACATATGCACATTTATTATATCATCTCCACCAAGTCGTGAAGAATTCTCTACCAGGTTTGAATATCTAAAATTTGTTACAAGTTATCGAGCACATACGAAGGCAGGGAAGGACGCATGTAGGGTCTTTGATTTGAAAATTACTTATTTGTAATAAAGACATTCGGTTAATGTTGGTGTGTAACTTGGATTGTTTTGTTGTGTAATTTGGATAATATTTGGTAATAAAAACCTCTGGATGATGTTGTATCTGGGGTGGGTAAGAAACAAAACCCTAAGCTTATGTATTTATTTTTATAAAGAAACCATAATGTCTATGTTATACATTCCAGACTGTCAATATAATAAAAGCATCAGCAGTATAGAAATTTCATACTAGTAGTAAAAATAAACAATGGTATTTAAACTTTTATACCGCCAATGATTTGCCCAGTTGTTCCGATGAATAGATAACTAAAACGTTATATTCAAAAAAAAATTGTGAAGTGTTATGTTTTCCATATTGTAGGTGTAATAAAATCATCAGCGGTATAAAAATTTGATACCGGCAGGATAATTAAGAGCTAATGGTATAAAAAATCCATACCTCCAATATTTTGCCTAGTTATTCCAAATAAAAAATGAAGCGTTTGTCTTATTTTCTATACACCATCTTGTAAATGATATACTTATCATACTTGTCAATGTAACAAAAACATTGGCGGTATGAAAATTCCATACTGGTAGTATAATTAAACACTAGTGGTATTGAAATCCTATAATGGTAGTATAATTAAACACTAACACTATGGAAATTCTATACTTATCAAGTAAATTTCGAGCCAACTAAATAAATAAATTTCTCGTTAACTACACATTTCCGCCAACTGAATATTCTCGTCAATTACAAACTCTTGCAAACCAAATTATATATTCATGTTACCTAATTCATCATTCTCATATATATATATATATATATATATATATATATATATGTATCTAATTAACCAAAAATCGTATTTTCATCAAGACTACAGAGGAAGACAACCACTTGCTGAAATTCATCAAAATTGTAAAGAGAACAAGGTCGGATGAAACTATTATTGGATTTATTGATGAATTTCTATGTATAATGTAGTACATCTGCACATTTATTATATCGTCTCCACCAACTCGTGAAGAACTCTCTACCAGGTTGGAATATCTAAAATTTGTTACAAGTTATCGGGTTTTCGACCTCACATACGAAGACATGAAGGACGCGTGCAGGGTCTTTGATTTGAATACTACTTATTTTTTTACAATGGATATGCTAGGATATGCGGAGCACTACCTCGTTGAATAAGCGGACGCAGAAGAAAATTTCACAAAAGTTTATCATTTCGGTAGATACAATTGTTTCTAAGTTATTGTATTTGATACTTTATAGTTTTCTTTTGATGTTTAATGTTATTTTTATATTTATTTCTATATGTTTTTGTTCAACATTACGATTTTGTTACCAAAACAACAATGAAAAAATACAGTAAACAAATAAATGCTTAAGTCAAATACATTATAATGTTAAAAACGAGAAATACATCCAAAATAAATTTAAAATAATATTAAACAAAGTCATTGAGACTGGTCACCGCGAGACTTAATAAAAAAAATATTACGAATTTCAATCTCTTGATATATTTTTTAACGAGTTATAATCGGTATTTTTCAATTTGCATCTTCTATATTACGCAATCTAATACAACATGGATGTATCAATGCACATGGTGTGTCCTTCACAATAGAAAAAATGAAAAAGGAAATACAACATAAATATCAACATGGATTATGAATTAGTTCAAACAAATACATGGAATACTTATATAGATAAAATAGTTGTTACTAACAAAACTCAATCTCATTTCTTCCCTTTGAGACATCGGAGGGGTTCACCTCGTAATGGTAGAAAATTGAATCTTATATTCAACAACCTCGAGTCCTTTAGAAATGAATGTTATGGTTATATATTTATGTGATCGCGACTCTCATAAGTTTATATGAAAACTTGATTGTTGCTTCGATTATTATTGGTGGTTTGCTAGTAATAATGATAGAAGTTCCAACTACCGAAGGTTTTTTGTGCATATATATATGAGCATTTACTTATGTTGTTATTTCAAAATGAACACAAAAGGTTCAGCTTCTTTTTCCGTACTTGGACTATCGGCGTTTTGAAAATGTTACCTAGTAAACGTGCACTTGATCTTTTCTAATCTAGAATGTGCTTATAATGTGATTTATCTTGTTTGAAAGATAAAATGACTGATAATTTATGTTTGACCGGTTGCCGACCACAATATTTCTTTTTTTAGTGGATTTAAAAGGAAAATTATTTCGTGGATAGACTATTTCAAACCATTTCTTGTATATATGTCCTATGTGTCCTTCTTTGTTGGTTTTTGTGCCAACATAAACAGGTTTTATCAAATTTTATTTCAATAGTCTTGTCACTGTTTAGATTTGTATGGACCATTATATGTAACATCTTTCATGATAGTCCAAAGAGTCTAAAGGTGTCGTTATATTTTTTCTTAATAATTTATGGATGTCGTACGGACACGATATGTCGTGCGTAGTTTGTATAACACAAGTATAATTTGTATCTGCAATTTTAATTTTTTTTAGTAGTTTCAAATTCCTCAAAACAATATCTAAATTAGTGTTCGAGATGTTACCTTTGATATTTTTTAACACCTTGCGCATAAATTTATATTATGCTATAAATCGACTTTGTTCAAATAATACTCTAATTACTACATCTTATATTTGGATCAAACAATGCACCATACGCAAAAACAACTCGAAGTTAAGCTTGCTCGTACGTGTATAACACTTCAGGTTGGAATGAGCGCTCTCTATGTGGTTAGTGGTCGTATTACCGAAATACATGAACATGTTAGTTTTGACGCGACAAACTTAACATTGTAAGATATTAACCAAAATATTTTAATGTATTCGATTGCTTGAGGATGATCTTTAAACTCACGAAGTATTTTATCCCAACTTTTATTAAATGCACGTTCAAACTCCAATTACATTATATGATTCCACAAACTTAAAAAAACATCTAAGGTTTTTTTATATTTGATGTATTTCTTCATATATGTAATGATGTTCCTATTAATTTACCATTGATATAACATGTGTGTTATATTTGGAAAAAATTGTTCGATATTATGTGGTGAGGATTAAAGTAGCCTGAGGGTAGACTGGTAATTTCAAGTGGAGTTTTAAGGCGGCGTGAGGGTGTTTCAGGGTGGTGTGAAGGTGTTTCAAGGTGTTTCAAGGTGGAAAGAGAATTGAGCAGCTTGGCAGCAGTCAATTTTGTTACCCATAGTTAATGCTGGTGGTTGGGTATTTATAGTATGAAATTTGGGCCCTTATGGGCTTTCGGGTCAAGTTTAATGGACCCGGGTCATGTTTAAAGACCCATGAGTTTTAAGTAGATGGGCAAGTAGCTTAGTCAGATAGTGCTTAGGTTTTTTAGTACTTTAGTCATAGTTCGAACTGCCTTAGGCTTGCAGTGTTCGAGGTCATCTGCCCGGTTCAATAGTCCTGTCCGAATTAAGTTCTTGGAGCCTGTCCGGTTTACGGAGAGATTTACTTTGGGCTGCCCTCCCGAGGAGCACTTCGAATTCGGACTCATCAGGAGCCCCTTTTTTAGGTATTTGAACAAGTGTCCTTGTCAAAGAACTGAAAAACAGTCCGATTTAGAAGGTGGTTTTTTAATTCGAAGAGAACTGAGGACGGACCCGGACAGACCAATCGTTACAAATTCCAAACGGTTCTTGTCAGAGTTAGTGGGACACGTGTCACTCTCTGGTTGGTCATTTTAGCCGTTTTTTCTCCTTGAAAGTTGCACCACTTTCTCGAACAAGTTACTTCTTTTAAATGCCATAAATGACATCAGCGCCGTCTTTTAATCATTGCCCAACTTTTCGGATTCTCCTAGGAATCAACCCCTTTTTTCACATTTACTATAAATTCTATTCACTTTTCACAGCTTCATTATCTCTTTCACTCTGCCATTTTACCCAAAGCTTTATCTCTCTAAAACTTCAAAATTTCCTTAGTTGTTTATGTTCACAGCAAGAACAGCACTGATCAAGGGCGGTTGGCTTAACCTCTCAGAATTGGAGAAAGCTCAAAGAGTTGAAAAAGAAAAAAGACTTGCAGCAGGGCTTCCAGCGTCGCCTGTCGAGAAACCAGCCCTTTCAATCGAAGAATCTGACAGAGGTTCATCTTCTTCTAAAGGTACAAAACCTAGAAAACTCTTTCAATCAACACTCTCTCCCATAGTATCTGGCTCTTCAGTTCAAGAGTCGATTCCTATTGTTGAACCGGGGGTCACTGTCACCAGTGTTAGGAAAAAATCCTCTTTCATCGCTATGGGGTCTGATTCTGACCACTCCCCGGACAAATTCATCATGAAAAGGCCGAGTAGGTTGGTTAAAGGACTTCCTTCTAAAAGCACACCCTCAAAATCGGGGGCAAAAAATAGTGAATCAGGGTCTGGGGCAACTATTAGGACTCTCCGGGAAAGGCCGGCCGGTCCGGGGGCTAGCAGTCCTCTACCTCCCAAAGAAACTTCAACCTTAGAAACTCAAACTGAGGTGATAAGTCGAAAACATTCGGAGAGCCAACAGTCCGGTGGATTAGCTGTGCCAAGCTTCAACCCTCCCCGGGCTGTTTCTACAGAAGCTCCCCCAACAATAATGGAGGAGAGGATGGAGGACTCTATCGAGGAGGTTAGATTTGAGTCCGAGTCCTCCGGACAAGCTGAAACTGCTAGAGTTGCTGTCAAGAAAGGCAAAGAAGACTTGTATTTGAGGCGTCCGGACTTGCCGGAGAGCCTCGAAGGGAGAGTAGGGCCCTGCTTTCACAAGGTGGAGTTCAAGTATCTTTCATCTCTGTTAAAGACCAAGTATGCGTTCATCCATACTAAAGATCTGGGACGACTGCGTACTAAGTGGGGGATCCCTGAGAATGTAAAGATTCGAATTCCCATCGATCCAGAGACCCCGATGGACTGCAAAAGAAATGAGATAGTCTTCTTTACGGAGCTATTCAATTGGGGACTTAGGTTCCCACTGGACCTAGAGATAGTGCGCTATTTTCATTTGGTCAAGCTATGTCCAACACAGCTAAGCCCCAACGGTTGGTACACCTTGATGTCATGTATTATGGCGTCTAGGCTATCTGGAATTCCTCTTCCTATGGAAGAGTTTGCAGCTGTGGCAAACTTGTGCAAACACCATCAGTTCCCCTTCTACCATTTCAACATGGGGAACGATCTTAAAGCTGTCGATGATCTCCTGGAGTCGGAGAGCAAATGGAGGAGCCAGTTCTTGTTTGTCAGTGGCTCATGGGAAAATGGCAAGAAAATCAAAACCGGGGAGAATCCTAGCCTTCTTCGAAGTAGATGGAGAAGCGATCGTAAGTTTTTATTCTAAGTTTCTGTTCGAATCTTTCTTTCCTTTAAGTTTATACTAATCGGTTTTTCTTTTGTTTTATCAGAGCTGCCAAAGGAGTTCGGGGACTATCTGAAGGCCGGACAAGTCACCTGTGGCAAACTCAACGCTTGGGCCGCAGAGAACTGGGAGAACCGGTTTCATAAAGCCTTCACTCCTGGGAACCTAGCAAGATCTCACCTGTGGAACACCACAGGTCGAAGAGACTTAACCTGGGAGGAGTTCTCCACCCCACCTGACGAGGATGTCGTGCTGAGAAGGTCTCATGAACTGGATGGGACCCTCTTCCTTCCTGCCCGGGCCAAAGCCCCAAGTAAAATGAAGGGCAAGAAGAAGAAAGGCAGGAAAGCGGTAGAGGATACTGAGAAAGAGGCCCCAATGGATTCAGAGGTGCCAGCCCAGGCTCAAGTTGATGCAAACCTTCTACAAGTGGTAGAACAGGAGAGCGAGAAACAAGGAGTGAATCCCCCAAAACCTTTAAGGGCTTCCAAACGGGCTCGTAAGCAAGCAAGTGACAGTGCTGACAGGGAAGTCAAAAAGAAAAAGACTTCCCAAGGAGAAGAGCTCGCTCTCCGGGATCCGGAGCCCACTTTCCCAACCGATCCAACGTTAGCCGAAGAGATCCCAGGGAATCTTAATGAAGGGATTCCAATGGAATTCCATACTGATGAGGTCGAAAGGGGAGAAATTAACATGGATGAAGTGGATGTCACTGGTCTTGGTGAACTAGGTGATTATTTCCTTGGCCTGTCCAGAGATGAATTCGCAGGGCCATATGTTCCCCCAAGTAGTTCCAACACAGTGAATTTTAATGGTAGGACTTTTATGGTTTCCAGTGAGAGGGACGTTATAGCCCATTCTCTCCTTAGCAACGTGCAGCCAGTGCTTACTTTGGAAAGGCAAGTCCGAAGTCAGGCAAACACCATCAAAGAACTCAAGTCTGAGAAGGAGAAGCTGTCCGAAGACCTCCGAGTTGCTGCCAATAAGGTTGATTTGCTCAAGGAGGCAAATGATCAGCTAAAGAAGAATCAAGACGAGAGTAATACAAAAGCTGCTTCCTTAGAAGAGACCGTGAAAGATCTCCGGGCTAAGCTGTCCGGACTGGAGAAGGACTTGACAGCCTCAAGAGGGGAGACTGCAGCAAAGGAGAAGCTTGTCACCAATCTGACCACTGACAAACTTGCTTTAGAGAATGCAGTGAATCAGGCTGTTGAAGAGATAGCTGCTTTAGTGAAGGATCAAGAGGCCATGATCAAGGCCAAAATTAATGCTTATGCCAGGGAGATGATACGGAGTGAAGAATTAATGATTGAAAAAGTGAAGTCCGATATGGTCCTCCTGTTTCACGAGAAGTTCCCGAAGAGGAGACTAGGGGACTTATGGCGCTATGTGGATGACGATGATCTCCCATACTGGACCATGGTTGATGAAGGGTACACTGATGTGTCCTCATCTGGTGATGAAGAGGAAACCGGAGAGAGCCCAGGTGAGGAAGATATTGACCCCAAGGGTAAGAAGATTGTCGAGGAGAAAAGCGACATCAAAGGCAAGAAAGTAGATGAGGGTGAGCCATCTTCAAAGGCTCAACCTTAATTTATAATTTGTTTTGTTTATCTTTTGTTTGAACTAAAGTCCTTGGAAGGCCAAGGCACCTTTTTTGTGATGGTGTCCGTATTATTCGGACAGATTTTTGTACTGTGCCCAAACTTGTTCAGAAAGTCCTTGGAAGGCCAAGGCAACTTTAAATTGTTGAATGAATACTTTTATTTTACTCAACCATCTTCTTCTTTTATTATTTGTCTTACTTTAGACAGCTAGAATTTAAGTAGCTTTGAGTTATTGTATTGTGAGAGTGTTTAGTTTCTCTGGCTAGAATTTAAGTAGCCTTTAGACCTTTCAGTCTGGGTAGTATGACAAGCAACAAAATTTTGCAAAAACTTAGAAATACTTAGAAAATTATTGAAGAAGGCATCAAGTTTTATTGAAAGCTCTCCGTGGCGCCGAAGAGAGGAAGTGGTATGCCCCCAAATATTTACATGGATATTTAAACAAGTAAATATTTACATAAGCTTTATTCCAAGTACATTCGAAGGTGTTCAATATTCCAAGGGTGAGTTAAAACCCTGCCATCTTTGTCTTCCAACCAGTATGTCCCAGGCTTGATTCTTTCAACCACAGTATACGGACCCTCCCAAGTTGGGGCCAACTTTCCGAAGAGCTTTTCCTTGGTATGCAAGAAAACTTTCCTCAATATCTTATCTCCTGGTTGAAAGTCCCTTCTTTTAACTTTAGAAGCAAACCGGCTTCTCATCAAGCCCTCATAGTGTGCCATTCTAAGATGAGCTTTAACCCGTCTTTCTTCAATCAAATCAAGCTGATTTCTAACTGCCATCTCATTAGTCTGCCCGGAGAAATTATGAACACGAAAGGAGGGAAGTGTCTTCTCTATGGGAGCTACTGCATCCATCCCATAGACCAAGGCAAAGGGGGATTCTTGTGTTGCAGCCCCAGGTGTTGTCCGGTAGGCCCACAGGACTTCTTGCAGATAACTAGGCCACTTCCCAGCAGCCCCTTCTAAGTTTTTCTTTAAACCGGA